>JAXCHB010000316.1:0-291452 GCA_036926305.1 Uropetala carovei | reverse complement strand
CGTCTTCACCCTTTCTATACACACTCGATGAACCTCCTTCTCGTTCATTCTATTCCGTTAACCTCTCTCTCTCCCTCTCTCTCTCCTTCCAAACTCCCATCAAGACATTCTCGTTAATAAGAACTTCTTCTCATCCTCATACTCTCTCTCCCTCTATCTCCTTATTCCTCTCTCTCTCAACCACACCCTCTTTATATCTCTTGTCTTTTCAAACCCTCCAGCTTCCTTCGCTCTCTCTCTCTCTCTCTTTTCTTAACCCCCAATCCACGTCATCCACCCGCGTTGGCTTCTTCCGTTTTTTCGCGCTCCGAGGCAGTTTTCTCGTATCTCTTTTGTTTTCTCTTCGCATTTTCTCCCTAATTGCGCTCGCTAAGGTATCGTGAAACTTTCTTTGACCTCTCCGTTTTGTTGTTGGTTCTTCTAAGCGTTTTCCGTTCTCTCAGTCGTGCCGCCGTTTTTCACTCGCGTCGCCGCTCTCGCAAATACACCTACTCCCCGAAATTTTCCTCGCGGAACGATTGTTTACCGTTGGTGCGCGTGTTTTTGTACGGCATGCGAAAATATTTTGAAGGTTCGTAAGTTTTACGCATATTGCGACCTTCTGAGCTGTTCATATACCACTAGAGGTGGTGAATGCTAGAAGATTCTTAGCTTTAATGCGATATCATAGCGATGTCTTGAAGGGTACTCGTTTTTTTAATTAACGCTGAGACTTTATTTGACCTTGCAATTTATGGAGGGCTTAACACGCAGCCCAATATAAGTGAGAGTTAAAACTTTATGAAGGCATTGTCTCTTTAATCTGTGTGTAAACGGTTTTAATAATCTCATTTTCCACATATGTGAATCACAAAGGGAGCGCATAAGAATCAGAGAAACGGTCTTTCTTTATTGTAACCCTTTTTGGATGCATATTACTGCCTTAATAACAAGGCAGACATACGTTTCTATAGCCCACCTCTTAATTTCTCATTATAAACTTGAACAGAGTGGCCACAATGACGCAGATATATAACACATACATATACACACATTTACAAATATACATGTACGTACATACATATACAAACATACATATACAAACATACATATACAAACATATATATACAAACATATATATACAAACATACATATACAAACATATATATACAAACATACATATACAAACATACATATACAAACATACGTATACAAACATACATATACTTATATATACAAACATACTTGCGTTAAGAAACTTAAATATACACATATATGTACATACCGAGTCCTTCTCTTTCCTCCTCACTCAATCTTTCCCTCTATTTTAACTCTCCACTCTCTCTCTCTCTCGCTCTCATCGTTACGTCTAATTGCCTTCCCTTTTCGGCCCACAGTCTTCTCCCTATTCTCCTAACTTCTGCACCCTCTTTTCTTCCTCTTCTGATCAACTTCATTCAGCTTCCTCCACCTCCTCCCTTAAGACCCATCCACTTAAAGCGCCTTACGCTTTCTCCATCTTTTTCCCTCGTCTTCGGAAAAGAGGCCGAGGGAAAAAGGTTGAATGTGCTAGGATTAGTTCCGTTCCCAGGCCTCGCTTTCTCTCCCTCTTCCCTTATTTCCTCCTAGTTATGCTTTAATTCTCGTCTCCCTTTCTTCTTCTCCTTTCATCTCTCTTCCTGATTTCCTTCCTGTTTCTTTTCATTCCCATCCTTCCGCCGTTGATATTTTTTTTACAAAAGTGCACTCTCGATTAACCGGGTATCGGAACCGGAATTCCGATCAACCGAAAACTCGGTTTGCCGGTTTTTATATTATTGGAATTTTGGTTCGATTTAGTTTTTAAAACACGTAGTATCTTGAAAGTTTTTATACCGGAGTGCGTAGGTAGATATTTACGGCATTTACTGGTGTTATATCGGTATAAGGTTTTTTTTACGCGGCATAATATTATTTGAGTTACTTCCCCGTTAACTTACCCTTAATTACATTATTAACTGTCTAAATATTTACATATTTACCATGGCTATTAAGAATATCGATCAAAAAGAATGGGCTTGGTCCCGATACATTCGGTACATTGGAATATTCATGCATTTATTATTTGCAATTTTTCGATCTGCTTCATATTTTGTACCCACTCCTCATGTTATTTAGCACAAGTGATTCAATACGTTTGTCTTTTTGCTTACCATATTCAAAGAGTTACGTAAGATGCAAAGCCAAATTTGTCTGCTACTAGTGGTTGTAGTGCACATATTATACTAATTTGAATCGCAGTATTATTATTTCCATTTCATAACTCATCATTCCTAATGTTTTATACATCTTAAATTTTCCCGCGTTCATCGACTCGTTTTTCTGTTTTCATATTTACTTTTTTCCTCTTCTATACTTAGGGTTCTTCCAATTACTCTCTTTTCCCGCTCTCACTCTTACATTCTTCGCTTTTCCTTTCTTTCTCTCTCTCTCTCTTTTCCCTTCCTCTCGCTCTCTTAATTTTGTAGCATCTTTCCCGTCTCTCCGGATCCCCAACCCAGACGAATCTTCTTTGATTGTTTCTTGTAACACATGAGGGGATTCTTACGGCCCCAACCTTATGTGTTTCCGAGTGTCTTGGATTAGCTTTTCTCCTCCTCCTCCTCCTGCAATGTCCTCTCTAACTTCTTCCCCTCATTTGCTTTTAGGATTTTGGTTTTAGTATATTTACTCTCCTACACCATCTTAGCTTTTGCTGTCGTTTTGTATGAGGATACTTCATACGATTTACCTCGATGTTGAAATTATACCAAAAGTAAATCACATTTCGCATACACATAATTATAGAAAATTTACTTAGAGATTTTATAGAACTATATGTGGCAACTAGATACTTTCATATTTGAATGCAATATTTTCGAAACACCACAGTTGTTATACTTTTGCACTATATGAAAAGTAAACCAAGTAACCATATATACAAAATTTAAAACTCGTTTAATACGTATTTGAGGGGACCGACTCATTGCTTCGTTATAAGCGTGACTACGTTATATACGAGAAACATGGTTTTTGGTCTATACATCCCATATAACACCTATACACATGCAGTAAAAGCTGTGCTATCCGGCTATTTGGAACCGGCCAGCCTTAGATACCGGCAGTTACACAAATACAATTCATTTTGTATTTCTTTTTCTTTTTTTATGAATTTTTGGGTGAATTGTACGTGTAATACCACAACATCCACTTTAAAATTTCTTAAAATGTAAGATGTATATATTACGTATTTACTCCGTATACTTCTGTGGCTGCAGAGTAAGCATGGCGTTTTTGTTTACGTAAGCCATTTGCATTGTCTAGATGTTTTGGTGTACTTCTACAATTTCCAGTTTTATCGCTTTTTATTATTTAAAAAAATGTCCATCTATTGAATATGGCATCAAAATAAATACCTTAAACCAAGGAACAGGAGAGAAAAGGTTTGTTTAACGCTAACACAAAAGCTTGAGCTCATCAAAGGAATTGAAAAAGGAAAAAATAGAGCAGCCATAGCAAAAGAATTCAACATCGGATCTTCCACGCTCTATTAATTAATAAATTAATGAAATTTGTGTCATCTTATGAGACGAGTAAATCAATTAATAAACATCATACGCTTCATAAGCCAAAAATGGAGGAACTGGATAAAGTATTATATGACTGGTTTTCACAGAAATGTTCAGAAGAATTAAATAATTTCGTCCTTTTCTAATAGAGTAAATAAAGATAAGTAAGAAACGTATAATCCAATAAATTCAATTTTGGGAACAGGTTCACTGCTGTAATCCCCAAACTTCCCGGACGCCCTAAAGTTTTCAATAGGTTGTTATTTTGTTTTGCATGTAAGCGTAGCAACGTATTAAATAAGAATGGGTAAATAGTGTCTATATCTAACTAAGTGTGGAAGAAATAAAATGGAAAATGCAAACCCCATGCATAGTTATGTATGGGGAGTACGATAGTGAACCTAAGCCCAATTTTGTTTGGTTATTGCTAAATTTTCGATGTCAAAATCGAAAATCGCTCCCCTAACCGGATATTTCTCCTAATCGGCTTTCCACAATCCCCAAGATAACACAGCTTTTACTCTATTTGCAGTGAGTCGACTTCAATGTCGTACTTGCATTTGCAAAGAGATGCTTATCAATTTCGCGGCATGTAAAATGTTCGATTGCTATTACATACGATTTTTAAATGGTCAATTAATATTATTATTATGGTCATTAATTTACATAAACATTTCACATTTTTAATATCAATTTCAAAACAAAGGGAGCGTGGAAATTCGTATGGAAGGGGTAGATGGAGGATGTGGACCTCTACGAACAAGTGCGCGGTAAACGGGCGGAAACTATTCATTACTTATCGCTCTGCTCGCCAAAATTCTTTATATACGAGGCATTTTTTGCCACGGGACCAAACATTTGTTCGTTACAGCCGAGAATTCGTAAAATGCGTGTTCGTTACATCCGAGAAATTTAACCAATGCCCTTATGGAGAAGTCCAAGGGACCGAGACATTTCTTCGTTATAGCCGAGATTTCGTTTTAGGCGTGATCGTTATAAACGAGTTTTATTGTACAACATTTCCATCTGCCCCACACTCTCTTCCTCGCTGCCTCTCTCTCCCCCTTTCCTCTACCTCTTCATCTCTTCCTCTCCCCTCTCCTCTTTCCTCCTTCTCCCTCTCCTCCCCCTCTCCTCCCCCTCTCCTCCTCCCTCCCCCTCTCCTACCCCTCTTTCCCCCTCTCCTACCCCTCTTTCCCCCTCTCCTATTCTTCTCCGCCTCCCTCTCCTCCCCCCTTTCTCCCCCTCTTCACGCTCCCTCTTTCTCTCTTTCCGTTATCATTAATTTAAAAATGCAAATAAAAAATGCGAGGTACCCATTCTCATATTATTAAAATAGAGAAAATAAGTTCCCTTTAATCAAACCTAAGCCCTTCTGAACAATACCTCCAAAATAACGTGCCAAGTTACTAGCGAAAGATTCAGCAAAACATAACGCCCTTGTGTTTAAGCACCAATTAACGGAATGTGATTCATTTTTTTATAATTGGAAGATTGAGCTTCTTATCGATTTCTTATTGCAAGCTTAATGCCAAAAACATCTTTAACATATAGGATTCTAAGGAAAAATCCGATTTTTCACACAAGTAATTCATTTCTCAGCGAAACACCATCATTTTTGTTCAATACAAATAGATTATTATATGTTCAGAAAGATATGTCGCTTTTCTGACTGTTGCACGAAAATATTTCTTCATCCCAATCTTAACTCGCTCTCTCTCTCTCTCTGTGTCTCCCTATTAATTTTCATATCAGTCTACTTCGTTATCCTTCAAAATCTTCATCACATTCCAGATATTCTGCGTAACTTTCCTCATCCGACAAACTCCAACAAATCTTTCTACCTTGACATATTTTCCAATTCAATTTCTTTTATTCGCTTCTCTTTCAAAACTTAAATAAACTTCTCCGCTGTCTTAACTATTTTTGAAGCGTAACGTGTTTATAATTGTCCCCAGAGAATTACTTTGGGATTCTATTAAAGCACCTTCACTATGCAATATTTACATCCTTTTCGTGCATCATAAACGTATGTGTGGTTTCATTGTCCTTTGCATTATAATTTTCGTTGAATTATTCATTTTTCGTTTATTCATTTATATTCAAAATAGAGAGAATTATGGCTATTGCCTTATCGCTAAATTTGACGCAGTATGTATCCCTAATAGCCATACAAAAAGTTACGAGAACCAGATGATAATTCCAGCTAAAATGTGAAAGTCATCAGTGGCGATTCGCCGTTTAAAAATTATTATTATAATCATTAAAACGATTACTGAAATTTACTGTAGGCAAATCGCCACTGGTAATGGCTGCTTTGTAGCTTAAACACGCGTCTAGTTTTCCTTAATTTGTTTTTTTTTACCTTAGAGAGATATAGTATGTAAATATTTCATTAGTTTCATTTCAAAAGTGATAAAAATTTTGCTAAATATATATCCTCGACTATTAAAATCGATTCCTGGAAATTATATTATTATCCGGCAAAATAAAGAACGAATGAATGGATCGTCATGGAAACGTAGATCTCCTAGAAACTCTGGACTGCCATTCCGCTCGACCCTTGTGCCTCTTCCATTGTGTCCCTCACCTCATTCGAAAAGATGTCGACGAATTGTGTGCACTCCAGACTCACTCGATCGAGATGGTACGGTAAGAAAACGGTAGGGAGAAAGAGAGAGAGGGAGAGAGAGAGGAAGAGAGAGAGAGAGAAGAGGGTGTTGGCGTGTGAAGGGGGAGAAGGGAAAGAAGGAAGTAGGGAGAGGCGGAGGAGTGGGAGGAGGACTGGAAGGAAATAGTGTAACTCGCCATCACATGCCCTGGAATCTGAGATCAGCCTTGGAACCCAAGTTTTAATTAACCGATCCTTTCCACAGCTACCGTGAGTTAGCGAAGCAGAGCGAGCGAGACGGGGTAGAGAGAGAGAGGGAGATGGAGAAGGGAAATGGAGACCATCCCACACCCTTACAATAATAATAACAATAATCATAATAATTGGACCCTTAGGAGGGCGCGCGCGAGAGAGAGAGGGAGGAATTTTCGAAGTTGAAGTGATGGAGAAAGGGAGGGAAATACACCGAGGAAGGGGGAGGGTAGGATGAAATGAGATATCCAAGAGAGTGAGGAAAGTCGGAAGCGAGTGGGTGGAAGAAGAGCGAAAAGGAGATTGTGGAGAGAGAGGGGGGGGGGGGTGATTCAACTATGGTAGCCATGGAGAAGGAAGGGATGGCAAGGATTTTTTGAATCCCTGTAAGGGTTTTGTGAAGCTGAATGGGTAAGCTGTCAGTAAGAATGGGGAGGTGAGGAAATTGAGGAGGGGAAAGTAAGGCGAGCATGGGAGAGAAGGCATTGCGAAGGAGATATTGGTTGCTTGGGTTTCTCTATCTCTCTCTCTCTCTCTATTCTGCCGAGATTTCTCCAGCTGTACGGTGTGAGTGGTGCTTAGGTCTCCTCCCGCGCCCTCTTTGTAGCTTTTGAGGGAGATTTCTGCGGTGGAGGAGGCGGAAGAGGAGGGAGAGAATCAATGAGCTAACAAGTGAAAGAGGTTTGGAGCCCAAGGGGTAGGGAGTTAGGATGAGTGTCTTGGCAAGGATAAAAGGGTGTAAAGGTTCAGTAATTGGGGACGTAACGCACGCAAACACACTAAGAGGAGCGCGCGGGGGTATGCTCGCGTGTATAAAACGTAGAAGGGATCCGATAGAAGGGTTTTGAGTATCGAGGTTTTTAAGGGAAGAAGAGAATTAGAGATGACGCAGGGAGCTAGTTTATAAGCGAGAATAGGGGCAAAATTTCTCCTTCCCCACTCATAGTTAAGGAGGCTGAGAGTTGGATTCCTTAAAGGCCGTTCCGCATGATTAAGCCGCTCATTGTGTGACGTATTATGCCAGGCAAAGGAAGACGAGTCAGAGGTTTGTTAAGATGTGCTAATTTTTCGCGCCGCGCCTATTTTGCGGATAAATTTGGGGGGGGGATTTGTTCGTGAATGCTTCGTCAGGGGTTCTGGAATTTGTCCGTGCGGATAATAGGCACGGTTCTCTCTCTCTCTTCCTTGAGATTCGCGGTCAGAAGAGACTGGATTTCGGAGAACCTGATAGTGAATCAACACATTACATTGCAGCGTAAGATGTACCATAAAGAGTACAATATATATTTTTTAAATTATAAGTCAATAAAAAGTCGTTCTGAAAATACTCGACTTAAATATGAAAGTCCGAATTTGTAAAATTATCGCTCGTCCGCCCGCGTTAACTGAAAATTAGATCACAGCTATCACGTTTTTCGTAAAAATATTTTTTTCCGGGACGTAATACATTGAGAGAAAAATATTTCTATCAGTCGATGTGATAGAGAATGCCTTCTATTGCAAGCGATTTATTCAATATTATACAGACTCGGTAAGTGTCCATATCCGCTTTTCATCAGAGATATCTCGCTGACTCGTGATTTCAGTAATAATCATTAAAATCAACTATCAGCGATCGACAATTACTCAATATCGTATTTTATTTTAAGCCGTGAGCTACGATGACAAATTTATATGCGAACACTGTCATAATGAAAATCCACGTATCTTGAATCTCGGAGAATAGTTTGTACACAGTCCATCACCTATCGAGTAAAATAAATGCCTTAAGCACAAATAGGTGCACTTGATAAATTTTTATATTGGCCTCGATTGTGGATCATAGTTATTCCTTATAGCGATTTAATCAACCTAATTGGGATACTTACACGATTATTATGGAAAGTTAAATAATAATTATTGTCTTGGAAACAAATCCTTATTGTATCAAGGACTATCTTCATAAAGTTTTCGGCGTACTTCTAAATTTATTTTATTCGGCTTGGCTAAGTTAGATATGTCGACAATTCTGAACGATTTGCGACACACTAATGCATTTATTGCACCTTAAACGATCATATATTAATATAATCGGAATTGTAAGTGGCAACATAACATTACGTACCCTGTTTTTTTTCAGATCTTTCCTGCATTGAACGTGGAATTTTTGTGAGATTCGCCGTTTCATTAAATGAGTCAAATGTGGCAAGCGATTTCAGTTCATTCCACCGAACGACTTCACGCGACAAGGAAAAATATCAATAAAAACATGCGAAGATCGAAATACATTTCATTGCGTATAGCATAGAAACGATCCGAAAACATAAATAAAGCGGCAAAATCCTTATGAATAAACAAGCCAATAACATAAAAACCGAGGAGTCCTTGCTATTCATGAGACAGTCGGTGCCGGATATCTGCCCATCGCAAAACAATACGTCGAGGGGTTTTGGGACCATGTCCATGTAATTGCAACCGGAAATGGGACTCAAGCCTTTCATCCAATAGAATAGTTCCCGTTCTTCGTCCCTCGGAATCGGAGCGTCGAAAGGAGTAGGAGTAGGAGAGAGAGAGAGAGAGAAAGAGTGAGTAAGAGAGAGAGAAGGCAATTGGAGAGCGGTTTTCGAATCGAGAGTTTCCTACGTCGTAGAGATATTGGGGCGGGTTTGGGGCGGCGAAGTGAGTGGGCGTGAGGAGGAAGTGGATGGGGGTTGTCGAGAGAGAGAGAGAGGAGATTGGATGGGAGGAGAATGTAGAGGTTTTGAGAGAGAAAGACAGACAGACAGACAAGACAAACGACTTTATTTAGGCGAAATTGGGACTATGAAGTCCCTTCTTACATTTAAGAGAATGAGATAGGGATAGGAGTAGGAGGAAAGTTTTCTCTCTCTCTCTGGAGGGGTATTTTGGGGAGGGGGGGAGAGAATAGAGTTTTGGGAGGGAATAGGAGTAGATGAGGTGAGAGATGGTTCGGAGGAGGAGGGTGTTTTTGGGAGAAAAGGATCTCGGAATGGGTCTGTATCCCTGTTAGGATAAGATTTGGCTGGATTTGGCGAGAGTGAAAATCGAGTCGGGGGAAAATGATTTTGTAAACAATAGATAACATTGTTTTATATGACCAATGGTCGGACGCGGAGGGAGCCAAGTGTCTTTCTTAGAGATGCCGCGTTAAAAAAAGAACTCATTCGATATATTTTTCTTAATCTATTTATAATAGATGATTTTTTGTTCGACTACTGAACTTAAACGCTTAATCCTTGAAAGAAGATGCGGTATTCGTAAATTTTTTGGCTTAATAAGATTAGCCACCGAAATAAGTTACTCATGTCGAAGGATCATTGATTTATACTATTAAGTCAATTACAGTAAAAAATAATTAATAAGTCGATTGGGAATTTGTTAAGAAGAAGAAGTAGCATTCATCTTGTCAGAAATATATAAGTGGATGAAAATAAATTATTAGAATAAAATTTAGCAGAAACGACTTTTACTGAAATTTTTAAAGAATGTCACAAAATGGGAATAATAAGTTGCTGTCAAAGTTTTTAATCAGTAAAAGTAGTAGTATTCGTTCCCAGGTTTTCCTAAAGCATTCGCAATTCGCGTATAAAATGAAGTGAGTTTGAAGGGTGAAATACACACACAATCCATACAGTTATCATTACGTACAGATTCAGAAAAAATATATATCGGGCGTTGGAGAAGAACAGCTATGGAATAAAAAAAGGAAAATATATAAAGAGGAAGAAAATATAGAGGGCTTAGAACAAGGAGGGAAAGAGGATAAAAAACTTATTTTTTTCTGGATTGAAAGCCTGGGATGAGGAAAAGAGGTGGCGTCCGAGATGGAGTGAAAAAGAGAGAGAGAGGAGATAGAGAGAGAGTGGAGATAGAGAGAGAGAATATTGGAAAAGGGAGAAGTTAGGAGGACAGGGAAGAGGAGAGGTTTTCCGAGAAGTGCGTGGGTAGGGGAAGTGCTAGAATAGAGAGAAAGATTGGGAACGGGGAGGAGAAGACCACGGTGGATTATAGGAACGGTGGAAGGGAGATTTTAGTGGGATGGCAGAAGGGAGAGAGAGAGAGGGAGAGGAAGAGCATGTATGGCGAAGAGTAGAAAGCGTTGGGGAATTCTGGCGCCTGGAAAAAGATCTGAATGGAGTTCTACGAGACCATGGGGTAGAAAACGATGGAAGGAGAGGGGGAGAGAGAGAGAGTGTGTGTGGGATGGAGAAAGAGGTGGAAAGAAGTGTAGGAAAGCCTCGTGAAAGAGGGTGAAAAGGATGAAGTTCTTTTTTTTGTTGAAGGATGCGACCGAGAGCACCGCAAATCTCGAATGCGGCCTGGAAACGCGGTCGATATCGACGAATCGATCTATATATCGAGAGGAGAAAGAGGGTTAGTTTCCGCGAGGTTGGGAAATCCTTTTTTTTTTCGGAGACGCATGCATAAAAAATGTTTCAAATTGCTACTCAAGGCCGTTGGTGTCCAGATTTTTATACTATTCTCTATCTCTCTCTGCCTCTCACGATTCGTAAGGCGAGGCACAAACAATTGAAATAAACCTGTTAAAAACTGCAAAATATGCATTATTTATTTATTTTATTTATTTGAACTCTTTAACGGCTAGGTTGTGACTACAGAGCCCTTTCTCCCACCTAACCGCATCTCTTCCTTATTAACCTGAAAATGCTTTTGATTCTTCAATAAAATAGTTTTGAAATTTGTAGGAGTAGACGAACAAACATAATGCCGGAATTTTATGCATTTTGACCATTACTCACAGGATCAAAATTAGTTTGAAGAGAAATAAAATAATTCCCCTTCTCTCAGGTTTATTGTCTTCGCATTTCGTATCAACAATTTAAAATCTGAATGTATTCGAAAAAGAAGTTTAAAGCGCCTAACTTTTGGTCAAAATAAAATTTTAAAATTCAGTATAATGGCGGCATCTTTGTAGGTTAAATGCGCGCTTGATTTCCCGAACGTTTAGAAGGATGTTGGTGAAATGTAGTTTTTCACAATCGAGCTAAGTCTTTCCAAAAGATCTCCGCAGAATTCAGGCTTGAAATATAAAAAAATATCCATCGCTTTATGCCTAGTTTATTTTATGCTTATATACCATTTTAGAGATATCTTTTTTAAGTAATTAACTAATGACTCACATTTTCCTATCAAATTTAACCGAGAAATAGAGTTAAAACGAAATTATATAAAAATCCAGTCGCAGCGACGAGGAATTAAATAACATTTTGGGCAGGAATGGACTAAAACAAAGAATTAAAGACAATTTCTCAATTAAACTTCGCCGAAAAAAAAAACAAGCGGCAGAAGGCGGAGAAAAGCGGACTGGACGGGGACACGGACCGGTGAATTGAGGAAAACTCCGAAAAGTGGCCGGAAAATTGAAAGCTGTCCTTTTTGCGTCGAAAATTGGTCCGAAGGAGAGGAGCGGAAAAAGGTCGCTGGAATATGGATGAAACACGAGCGGAGGAGTAAGAAGACTAGGATATCGACGAAAAAAAAACAGGAGCAGGAGTGAGTGAGTGAGAGAGAGAGAGAGATAGAGAGGGAAATCCAGAATGACGGGACCTACGCACAAAAAAAAGCCCGAGGGGAAAAAAAGGGATAAGGAAAAAGGGGACATGTAAGGGACTCCCGAAACGAGACCGTAATGGGATGGGATCTGCAGAGAAGGGTTAAAAGGAGATAGACGTAGGGAGGAGGAGGGTCCTAAGAGGACAGAAGAAAGGGTTGGGTATGGAAAATGGCGCGGAAGGTGGCTGGAAGGAAGCTTGGAAGTTAGGCTAGAGAGAGAGAGTTCCTATTAGGACGTTATTGGGAGTGAGAGAAGAGGGAGAAATTGGAATGGGCTAGAAAGAATGTCGGAAGATAGACGGAAGGGGTTGGAAATTGGTCATAAGATGAGGATGAGAGAGAGAGAGAGAGGAAAACTTCTCCTCCAACACTCTCGAAAGGGAAAAAGGCGAGATGAAATGAGGTCGGGATAGGACTGGAATAGGTCTGGAAGGGAAATGAAAGGCGGAGTGAGGGAGTAGTAGGTTTTATGGAGGGGGGAGGGGGGTGGGAGGGAAGTTTTGGAGCAGGAAAAGATTGGAGCAGGAAAAGAGGCTGTTAAAATTGAGGATATATATATGTGTGAGGGAAGTGGTTTAGGATGCGTGTTATTCCTAGTAGGGAGATGTGGCAGCGTTTGTATGTGAAGAGTTTTTTTTTACATATATACTCGTATATGCGTCGGATTGTTTGCTTGCGGGAGTTGGTAAGCATTTCAAGATTTTGTTAATACATGTGTGTTTGTCCGTGTGTCTGTTTCAAGAATTTTTGTATGCTAGCATGGTATTTATTTTATTTATATTATATTTCGGATCCTTCGAGGTAACCCTTTTCCCTGGCTAGTTTGTTATAAAGTTTGGCATAGGGTGGTTGTTTTTAGATATTTATAAATTATAGCAGTTTTAGAACATACTCCTATGGAATTAATTTTCTACGATTAGTAAAGAAAGGGTTTGTAATAAATACGTTGTTATAATAACCCCTATATGCCTATGTTTTCGCATGAGTGGACTTGCTTTAAATTAGCATTTTGTATGAACCGACTACGTATTATTACCAAGGTTTCATGTTTCGGATCGATTGGCTGTTCATTCTCGATTATGTGTTAGCCTATATATTATTGTGTGTGTGTGTTAGAATGGATGTCTTCTGTGTGCGTGTGTTTGCGTGTGCCTGCGGGCGAGAGAGAGAATGAAAAAGACGAAGTCAAGAAATAGAAGGCTCTTCCTTGAAGAGATATTTGGAAGGGGCAAAACGAAGAAAGAGGAAAAAAGAACATAACCGCGGTGGAGAATGGCTTCAATGGAAGAAGAATCTGATAGTAGGAGGAGGGGAAAGGTGTGGTGAGAATCGGAACGAGAGTTAGAGAGAGAGAGAATGGGCGTTGTGAGGGGAGGAATATGCGCGAAGAAAGACGGAGGGAGGGAAGGGAGCGTGGAAACGACCTTATGAAAGGAAGCATGGGGTGGGAATTCGGTTTTCAAGTAGTTGTTGGGATGGAGTGGGACGGGAGATATGGGGAGGGTGAGGGAGGGATGATACGGCGTAGAGTGAAGGAAGGAGGGGCGGGTCGAAATGGGATGGTAAGGGGGTGAGAGGGCCTATTAGTGTCTTCATTTCGGATCCCTTGAAATATCACTATTGGCACTCGAGCTGGAATTACGAACCCACGAGAGAGATATAAACAAGCAAATTCTTCTTTTTTGGGCACAAAAGAAGTCTCATGAATTGGAAGGGAGAGAGAGATAAAAATGCTCTATATTTTCTTTTATAAATTGGTCGGCATTGTGGGGATTTGAAGGGTGCCGGCGATATATCGCGCAATTTTTTCTGAAGGATGAAAATGCTGCATGGACATGGCTCCTTTCTTAATTTATGTATTTGTATCAAGGAGTGTCGTAAATGCGTAAGTCGTTTTTCTTTTAGAAAAATATTAATGAAAGAGGGAATACATTTTAAAGAAAGTTTTATCCCGTCAAGAATAGTATGAAAGTATGAATAATATAAATAGTATGAATAAATATAAAAATCGCCAAATATCCATTGAAGTTAAAGGTACTTACTATGTGCTTACATTCTGAATGACGAATGTGTGTATAAAAATTGTTTTCTATATTAATTTATATCGGATATCAGTGAAAACTGCGATAGCATTTGATTTTGAAAAGGCATTACACAACTGAAAGTGCAATCAGTAAATTATTTTCCTGTTTTAATAATTTTTTATGCGTAAATTACATACAAAATGAGTTTCCAAAAAAAATTTCTAATTTAAATTTCGATATTAATTCACATTAGATTAAAAAGTTATTTTAATAATATGTTTGCAAGAATTGCTTTAAAATGACACGTCACCGTGACATGGCTCCCACAGATAAATAATATTGGTCTTCCTCGCGAGATGTTTCCGTTTACTTTAAGTCGGTCCATAAACAGTTCAGTATCGATCCTTGCTGTATCCCATTCTCTCTACAAAACAATCGACTTTGGCCTATCGTGACGCAAAGAGACCTATCACATCCTTGGATTTTTGTTGGGGCATGCGTGTTTGTAAACCCTCTACTTTTGGCGACCCTCTCAAATATTTTTAGCTTAAAACTATTTCATTTCTCCGCATTTTTTCCAGCTCCATCTCGGATCATCTTCCTGACCTCTTCGATGTAGTTTTTCCTTCTCCCAGTTTCTCTTGGTATCTCTCGCTATACACTTCCTATTCGCTTCATCTTCCATTATGCTTAGTTACCCTGGGGATACATTATCAGGGTAACTAACCTGGGGTCAGGGAAAAAGTTAAGCCATGCTCGAGAATCGAACCGGGATCATCCACTTGCTGGGCGAATATTATACAAATGGACTACCGTGTCAGATTCATTCTCTTAGCATTGGATATTTCTTTGCTTTACCTCATTGAAATATTAGCATGACTATCGCGTCAGCCAACCAGGGAAGTATTCTCAAACGGGAGGGTGTCTGCCGCGTTAGTTCAGTGGTATGACGTTTTCTGGGCAAGTGAAAAGCCCTGGTTCGATACCTGGTCACGTCAGAATTCAGCTCCTGTTTTTTTTGTTACTTTCTTCCACGCTTAATAGTAAGAGAGGGATCTGTGATCATAACTTTACATCACGTTCGTTACAACTCCATCCGTTATCATATTTCCTCAAAATTTGCTTACTAAAGCGTGTTTGTTTTTCCAACTACCTCGCGCGCCCCATTTGTTTTTGCTGCCGGGCATCCAGGCTTACTCTTTACTTTATTCATCTCCGTTCCTCTCTCGATACACTACCTCTTTTCTCGTCTCCTTCCCCTCATTTCTTTTTCATCTCCATCCCTCTTTCATTTAGCTCTCCTCCGCTAATGCCTTTCGTGTCCCTTGTGCGGAACCCGACATCTCATTACGCAGAAACCCTCACTTGACGGCCCTTGTGTTCCTTCCCTCTTCTCCTCTCCTCTCTCCTCCTCCCCTCTCTTCTTCCCATCTAAGCCCTTTCTTCCGCTTCGATCTAACCCAACACTCCATCAGAGCCCTCCTGCACTCCACATCAAATTCTGTTACCCTACATTTCTCCATCTCTCCCCCCCTCTCTCTCGCTCCCCCTCTTCACCCTTCGCGTCCTCCTCCCAACCACCTTCCATATGCAAGCACTCGATGCTCGCCGTAAAACTTACTTTCCCTCACACTCCTGTAAAAGTCTTTCTGCTCGTATCTACAACAAGTCTTATTTTTGTTCGGTCGCCAGGATATGCGGATTGTTTTGAAAATGTGTCCATGCAAGGGAATTTCCATGGTTTTTGTCGATGAATTGTTTATTTTCTCTCTCGGTCAGGTGGCCAGGAACATTTGCAATAGTTTCTCCCGGTTTGTAATAATTGTTGATTTTCGCCTTTCGTTTGAGAACTGGACAAATATCGGAAAATGTAGACTCCCATCATTGGTTTAGTCCCTCTTATTTCTTCACTATAAATAAACATGGGGCCATATGAGACTTCGCGCAGCTCTCCAAATTCTCTCGGGCTTCATAACATTCATCATTTCAGGTAAATTTATTTTATCCGTCAGTTCACCTATCAAGAGAACTCCCCTTTCCTCTCTTCGCCATTTGGCTTAATATTTTTCTTTAAAAATCTTTATGGTAATGCTTACCCTTCTTGTTAGTTCTTTTATCATTATTCTTATTACTTGATCATATTTCGATACATGCCGAATTCTTGTTCACGTCCGCTTTTATTAGCTTTTGCAAGTATTCATGATTTCGCGATAACACAATTCTATATTTAATATTCACAAACAATTCAATATTTCCTTTATTTCACTTGTTAGGAAACGTTTTTTCTACCTAAGTCATTCGTTATCCGCTTCCTGTTTTCATTTGCGCGCTTGCGCCAATTTCTGTACAAAATCTGAGATATCAACTATAT
This sequence comes from Uropetala carovei, assembly GCA_036926305.1. Lineage (NCBI taxonomy): Eukaryota > Metazoa > Arthropoda > Insecta > Odonata > Petaluridae > Uropetala > Uropetala carovei. The sequence continues at coordinate 275,054 of JAXCHB010000316.1, read as the reverse complement.
ATTCATGAAAGTGTTTGTTTGTTTGTTTATTTGTGCATCTATACATTTTCACGCCGTTAAAGCTAGAGTAATCAAACTTTCAACAGATACTTTCTTCAAAAATAGGAAGGCCATAGGCTACTTTTTAATCCCAAGTGTTTTATATTAATTGTACGAAAAGCAAAACAACTTTGTATGCTACAAAGGTAATGCCACATTTAATTGAAGTAACAATTTTTACTGGATGTGCAAGAGGAGAAGACGTTTTCATACAGAGAGTTCCAATGATTCCCACCGACGTCATTTGAATTCAAGATTCCAGTTCGGCTTGCATTTGCTATGTCAATCAATAAAGCACAAGGGCAGTCACTTAAAGTTATAGGAATTGATTTACGGGAAGATTGTTTTTCGCATGGTCAGCTGTATGTTGCAGCATCAAGAGTTGGATCCGGAGAAAACTTATAAATAATCAAAAAACCAAAAACATTGTTTACAACGAAGCATTGAAATAAAACATTAATTTTTGTTAGAACATTTTTTTGCGTTTTTCCCCGGGCAACGCCGGGTAATGTAGTTAGTTTATTATATTGTTATACTCATTCAATCACTTTTGCATTTGTGTATTTTATTGAACTTCTCTTATGATATTTCCCATAACATTCAATTTTCATTTTTTATTAGAAATGTCCCAGGCTTTCATCAGTTTATTCATTACAGCTGACAAACATACTTTTTCCTAGGTGTTTTTACCGTACCTCATCATCAATTATGTGTCAGTTTTGTTAATATGTTTCCGTAAAGAATCACAAAACCCAATGTACATCACTAGATTTTTTAAAAAGATTGTTTACCGTCGTTCTTCGCCCAAAACTAAAAGGCACCCGTGAACACGCAAAAAAGCACCACCAAACACACACACGCCGAGTCACCTGTTCGCCGTCGCATAAACACGCCCTCTCTCGGTTTCTCGTATCCATCGTTTGATTAATCAGACCCCTTTTGAGACACTGAACTCAAACGCCGACTGTTAATCTTTAAGCCTTAACCGCCGGTAAATTTGACGATGCGGAAAGCCCTTTCGACAGAAACCGCGGGGTGCGCTAGAGTAATCGAAGGAAACTTCTACTACCTACGCGAGAACACGACCGAAGACAACGGCTTAGTGAATGTAACGCATTCGTCGAAGCGCAGTTGATGTGGGGTTTGGAGAGAGAGAGAGAGAGGATAATATTGCTCGAGGAAGTGCTAGTCGAAATGGAGTGCCGGTTACGCACCTCCGCATGCTTTTCCTCTCGCCGCGAAATTCGTATGGCTCGAAAAAAATAATTGGGAACGTCATTTCGCCTGGGAACCCAGTCAAGGTCTCCGTAGACTTAGGGCGACTTATGCTACTCTCTCGCGCAAAGAGGGAGCGACGAGTACGGCGACTGAGATTCCATAAGTAGCTTTCGGTGGTACTCCGTTGAAATACGTTCTCTCTCTCTCTCGCTAATCTGGGATAAGGTGGTTATTATGGGAAACTTGGGTAGTGGCGTTAATTGCGTCAATGACAACGCGCAACGAAACTAGTGTTACAACGTTTTCCACGGTAACGAAGCCAAATGTGATTTTAGAAAAGCGTGGCTGTTGCGCGCCATTGTTACACAGCCTATATTTGGTTGGCAACGATTTCCGTAAGATTAAATATTGACTGTTGGGTCCTAAAGATTTTGGGAATTAATGTACTGTCAAAGGTTTCGCCATGTTATTTTTTTAACCATACAGAAATTTAGTAATCATCTTTAGGCGCGTTTCGCCTCCAGCGTGAGCGCCTATTGTAGTTGGTCTGTCCGTGTGTCTGTATGTCTGACTGTCTGTCCGTCCGTCTGCATATTCGTTCTCGGCTTCTACCTAACGGTTATTCATGAAATTCGATATTACGGACTCACTATCAAACATAATAAGAAAATAGCAAAAATAAATCACTTACATCAATCAGGTGTACCACTTTACTGGGGACAAAAAATGAACTTTCAGTCATATCTCGTAAAGTATTGCTCGTATCAAAATATTTTTCAAATAAAACTAGTAGAACTGGTAAATTAGAGTATTTATTTTCCTATACATTTTTATTGACAGAGTAGCCGTTATCAAGAAAATCAAAACAAGAGTGACTTAATTCTAGTTGAACTTTGAAAATTTCTTGCATGGTTACTTCTTCATTGTTGCTAACATAAACAATCTCACAAAGAGACGTTTAATTTCCTTACGTGTGCATGCAATATTTTTAATTAGGAAGAAAATGGTTCATTTATGACGAAGAAATAACTTCAGAACGAAATTTCCCTGACGTACAGGTATATCATTACTATTTAATATGCCATTGCACGAAACGCGCCCATTTGTGATACGCTGTATACTTTCCTGACTTGTTACTTTCTCCATACGTAGTATAGAGAAAGTATTGTATTCATGAAAAAAATCGACTTCGAGATTTCAACGGAAATACATGTTTTGAGGTCCCTAGAACACGTTTAGACTGTTTTCGGAATGATGTCTGTGTGTATGTATGTGATTGTGGGCGCTCTAACTCAAAAAGTACTTGCCATAGCTTTACCTAATTTCATATATAACACTTTGGTATGAGCACAAAGAGGTGATGAGCTTTTGAACAATACCGGTTAAACGGATGGCAAGGTTTATTCGAAACCCGATTCGGTTTTTGCGATATTTATCTGTTAAAACATCATTATTGTATATAAAATTCTACACAAAGGTTATAGATAATGTAATTTACTACAACTTTAATTTGAAACAATTTTCCATACCAGTTATTTTTTAGGAATTATTAATAAATAATCGGTTTTTTCGGTTTCCGTCAAATATCTCCTTAAAAACGTCGTTATTGGTAATCTTCACGAGGACCAAAGTTGTAGAGAATAATATTTCTTCCAGGTTTTGTTTGAAACAAATTTTCGTAGAACCAACCATTTCGGAGATATTTTGCTTTTTCATAATTTCCAGTATACGGCGCCACCACCATGTAGCGGTGAATTCTGTAAACATATTCAAAATATAATTTACGGCAATAAGGACGACTGTATTCTTTTACGATACGAAATAATAATTTTGCGTAATAATGCTATTCATAATTATTTAAATATCTATACCCCAAATGTGGAGAAGGTCATGTGTTGCCCACATCAGATTTCTTAACATTACATTTTCTAAGAAAACCTACAGTTCTACTTTAATCAGTCTAAAATCAATAATATGCAAATATACTATTATGCAAAATGCTAATGGATAATATACATTTACGTTTACTAATTCAAAGATGAATCGGATATTTTTTATATTTTTTTAAGCTTAAATTTGCTGCATTTATGAAAAATTTGTATAAGAACACTGGAATATAAAATAAAACTTGTTTTTCTATTAATAATTCGATGAAAATATTTTGAAGCATAAAATACGTTTAGAAATATTTTTGAGGTATTCTGGAATACAGTTTTCCGTTGAATTACGCGTTATCTGATTAATCTGCCGATAGCTGCTGTCGTTCAGCAGTTAAATCGTGCGACAGACAGGCGTACCAACGGATCTCCACAGTAAAACGTGTACAGCTAGACAGAACAATAAATCGATGGACAAAGAACGAAATCTTTCGTCTGTTTTCATTTTGGAGGAGTTAGCACGGCAAATAGACAGACAGAACATGTAATCAGATTAAAAATACCACCAACTAACAATTTACAGTGTTTTATTATTTATATGTACATCTCCATAGTTTTCTGCGACTATTTTTTGTGCTTTTCCACCATTTCCAACGAGTTTAATGCAATAAACAGCTCACACGATTCAAAATCGGATGCGAAGAAAATTAAAATAGCCACAGTATTTCTTCATGTTTGGAATTGAACTATGCATTTTCGTATCCATAGCAACCGACCATCGTATTTCGTCGTCTTATCTCTCCATCCCGGCGAGTTTTATTCATTTCCCCCTCCCAGGAGGACCGAATGAAAATCCTAGTAGCCTATACACAATCACCCAGTCCGGTCGTCATAGCACCGATCCTAATTGAAACAGAAATTCCTCGGATCCGGAAAGAAGACGGAATTAATTTTTTCCCTCAAAAAACTAATTATTGTCTTCCTCAACAACAATAAAAAAAACTCCGAAAGGATCACCAGCGATACCTTTCTATGATCCTTCCGCGAATCAACCGGAAATCCCCTTTTCCTACCCTCTTTTCTTTTTGCTCCTATCCCTTCGAGCGGAAGAGTAATCCATTCCACCCTCATTCTCCTAACCTATCTCCTTCCCCCAATCTCCTCTCTCTCTCTCATTCCCGGTCTTACTCCTCTCTCTATTTTCTCAATCCCTTTCCTTCCCCCCCCTCGCCCATTTCTGCCGAATCAACCTCCCCTCTTTTCCTACCTCTCTCTCTCACTATCTCTCTTCCTCTCTCTCTCTCCTCTCATCCAAGAGCAGCAAGGATGTGATATCCCTTGCCCCCAAACTCATTCCACTCTCTCTCTCTCTCTCTCTCTCTTCCCTTAATCCCTTCCAAATCTTTCAGAGCGAGATTCGATTGGTCTTAATGTCGGAGAGCACGCCCAAGGGGATGATAAGAGATACAGAACGGAAGGTGATATGGAGAGAGAGGGAGAGAGAGGAGGGTTAAGGATTTGGGAGAATGAGAGTGGAAACGGAAAGGAATGTGGAATGACAGGAAAGAGAGAGAGGAGAAAACGACGGTAAGGAAAAAGGCATTATAAAATGTATCCAAGAGGGATGAAGGCGAAGGGAGAGATAATCTCGGGACTGTGAAGCAAAGCTTTTGGCGCCGAAAAGAAATATAGTACTTCGCTTAAAAGGGGGAAAAATATGTTTTCCCCCGTCTCCTATAGCGCCGAATTTGGATTTAAGTTTCAGTACTATTATTTTTTTTTAATTAGTCATCTCGGATTATAAACGGGACGGAACGGAGGGAGTTTCTTCGATGGGATTGCGGAAAACTATTGGCTGGGGGAATGTCACCCGTTTCAGGTTTAAAAAAAGATATGATGTGTCCAACACGACTTTATCCATATTTGGGGTAGTATAGATATTTAAGTTATTATGAATAGCGTTATAAGGCAAAATTATTATTCCGTATCGTAAAATAATACAGTCTTCCTTATTGCCGTAAATTATATTTTGAATATGTTTACAGAATTCACCGCTACATGGTGGTGGCGCCGTATACTGGAAATTAGGAAAAAGCAAAATATCTCCGAAATGGTTGGTTCTACGAAAATTTGTTTCAAACAAAACCTGGAAGAAATATTATTCTCTACAACTTTGGTCCTCGTGAAGATTACCAATAACGACGTTTTTAAGGAGATATTTGACGGAAACCGAAAAAACCGATTATTTATTAATAATTCCTAAAAAATAACTGGTATGGAAAATTGTTTCAAATTAAAGTTGTAGTAAATTACTTTCTCTATAACCTTTGTATAGAATTTTATATACAATAATGATGTTTTAACGGATAAATATCGCAAAAACCGAATAGGGTTTCGAATAAACCTTGCCATCCGTTTAACCGGTATTGTTCAAAAGCTCATCACCTCTTTGTGCTCATACCAAAGTGTTATATATGAAATTAGGTAAAGCTATGGCAAGTACTTTTTGAGTTAGAGCGCCCACAATCACATACAAACACACAGACATCATTCCGAAAACAGTCTAAACGTGTTCTAGGGACCTCAAAACCTGTATTTCCGTTGAAATCTCGAAGTCGATTTTTTTTTATGAAAACAATACTTTCTCTATACTACGTGTATGGATAAAGTAAAAATTAAGATAAATGCGATCGTGTCTGTGCGGTTATTATGTTGGAAGTGACTTGCCGTTCGAGAACTGCTTATTTTAGCCCCGCTATCACTCAATCGGTGAATATGTTTGGATCAGGGCCGGGGAAAGGGCTAGGCTAGCCTAGGTCGCAGCACGCTTTAGTGGCGCAACAATTGGCGATTTGAACTTTTTAGTATAACGTTCCATATTATAAAATTTATTTTTTGTATTTTATTATGCTTATATATTGTAAATAAACTACTGTTTCGAGAAGTAAAATTGTCTTCTCTGGTATGTTATCATTTGAAGAGGGGCGTAATTTTCAAATGTTGCCCAGGGCGCAACATTTTTTTTCTTGTCCCGGTCCTGATCATGATGTTCGGTCGCTAGCAGGCAGAATCATTCTAGTTAGTGAATTGTTCTTGGGTTTCTCACCGGGTGATGTCTTGAATAAAATTTCGACGTTTCGGCGTATGTCACATTCTCCATCTTCAGGAACAACTGAGTGACTCATTGTCAGTTGTTCCTGAGGATGACGGATGTGACATACGCCGAAACGTCGAATTTTATTCAAGACATCACCCGGTGTGAAACCCGAGAACAATTCACTAATAATATTCGCCGGGAAAGTTTTAAATCCATCATTCTAGTTGTTGGAATGGTTAGTTTAGCTTTAAGAACGCCTAGTGTAATTGTTGAGAATTATTTAGCACATTCGTATCATAATGGATGTGATTTTATTCTGCTCCTCCCTTCAGCGTAAAAGATAAATGTTTGATTAATATGTTTTATATGTAAATATACAACAATTATTAGAACGCAACTTCGGTGAATGCTTATACCAGATATTGCATGCTTCTAGAAGATTAGTTTCATTGATATGGAATCAGAAAAATAGGGAATTTTGAGAAACTATTCTAGCAGTAGTTGAATTTTGAGTTTTTTTTTACCTTTTCTTAACTTAAGCGTTCTATAGGTCCAAGAATCCATAGCATGCGCCATTAAACCTTATAATTTTTTCTCCCGTTATTTCGATCAGGAACTAACACGATTTTCAAAATCTGGTGTTTATCCTTTGTTCTGAGCAGCTCTCGAATTAGGAAATTTTGAAAATTCAAATATTCTCAGGTACTTAATGAATATGACTTATTTAACACTTACAAATAATAAGCGCAGTGAAATTTTCAGCTGTAAAATGTTAATTTTAACAATAGATTTCGTTAATAATGTACTTATGTTATGTGAGGTAAGCTCTCTGAAGAATTGTGATTGTTACATTCACGGAAATGTATGAGAAATGATGTTTTTGGGTAGCGGAACGATCAAATCGATTCGAAAGTTTGCCGGTCGGTTAAGGAAATTCCAGCAACATACATTTTTTGCCGGAAGATTCTAAAGGAAATAATTCATCATACGTGATTGGCCTTCGCATAAACACTTTAGGTGCAAAGTGTCCGCGACAAGTTTTTGGAGGTCTATGAGGTTTAATCGATACACTGGTTCGGCCTCTCGTCGGGCCGCACAAAAACACACTTCCCATTGACCGACCGCTCTCGGACCCAATAAGGGGGTTGAAAAAAAGAGCTTTGTAAGGTGAAGGGGTGAGGGATGAATGGAGTGAAGGGAAGGAAGCGAAGAAAGATGAAAGGTAATAGTGGTAGTAGTGTCAGGCGGAATTGGTCGCACTGGGACCAATTTTGTCCACTTAGTAGCCACGTTGTTTGGTCAGTTCCTATCCTCAACATGTCCACTTCCATTCCCACCTCCCTGCGAATACGCATTAGTCCCCCGCCCCCCCCTCCCAACTTTTCCCCTCCCCTCCCCTCCCCCTCACCTTTCCCCCTCCACTCCCATCTTCCCCTTTAACGCGCAGCTCTTTCCACGATTGAAGCCCGCACCCATGTATAGGAACTTCATAAATAAAGAGAGAGAGGATGGGGGAGGACGACGTTGTAGTACCAATGACCGTGCAAGAAAAATTTTCCCCAACCCTCCTTCCCTGCCTGCCCTCACCACAAGGGCAAACAAAACAGAAAGACGTTTCCCGTCGCTGTCAAACTTCTCGATCGAACCTTCCGGAAATTTATTTTCCAAACAGGTTCAACAGTATGTCGTCGGCCTTCTCCTTTCATATACACCCTTCTTTTATTTCCCCATAGCCGACCTCATTTGCCTCTCTGCAAACAGGAATGATTGTGGCGTCGTGCATGTTTGATGTTAGTTAAACACGGAAAGAGCGATGAGGGAGGAGAGGGAGAGAGAGGGTAGGAATAGAGGAGGGAGGAAAAAAAAGGGAGGGGGAGTTTCAAATCGCGCGCATAAAGGATAGCTAGGAGCAAGATTACTCAATTGGTTAGAGCAAACACGTGGATGTTGGTGTAGGCAGATTTTTTTTTTTTGCCCTCGTCCCCGCCCCCATGCATTCGCGAAAACGCTAGATTGCGTGCGTACGCTTATGTGTAATTTTTTTGTGCTAGGCCTTGTGTATTTGTTTTAAATTGAAAAATGCGGACGTGGTACCGCGTCGAGTGACTGTGTAGCGGTTGTGATTAATTTCTCGTTGATGAACCAGGCAAATATTTTCGGTGGTATTAAAGAGCGGGGTGGAATTGTTGTCTCAAATATTTGAAGGTAATATCGTTGGTTAATCGGGGTAATTTTATTTTACCAGATTAGATATTAAGTAAGATCCTTATTTACAGGATGCATCGGTGTCGATTTCGTTCCGTATTTTTTCGGGTTTTACGGTTGATCGATGTACATGCCGGAGTATATTACACACAAATGATAATGATTTGCAGTATTAACAAAATAGTAAAGAAAACAACGAAAAACGTAATTTCACATTTTAGGAACACATGTAACGCTGTGATATATATGCATTAGGCATTAGTGTAATTGGTTTTTAAAAATGAATGATGGAAATGAATGAATTGTTTAAAAAGAATTAAAATGGCTCAATATGTAGAATTTAGATAAGCGTTAATTCATAACACTAGGTACTAGATTAACACAGAAATTTCTGTTTCATTGTCAAAATTTAATCCGTCTCACAAAATACACGTTAATTATCCCATTAGCTTAATTCTTTTATGATTATTAACTTTCGTTAAAGTTAGATAAATAATTTTCCAGGCCATTTGCTCAGGGCAGATTAACACAAACCACGGTTAAAAATTCAATGTGCTATATAAAAAACGAAATTGGGCACAGCAACTGCAAAATATTTATTTTAGAACTGCAGCATAAATAAAATAAAAAAATTGTTATAAAATAAAATGAAGTCTAGTCGTACGATGTTAAAATATTTTTTAATTTCCCATGCAAATATAGCAGTTATTTCTTTTATTGCAACTCACACTAATAACTATACTACTGATGCGCACGCAAACAACACAAAAATACACCCATTACGACTCATCTGGAAGTCTCAAGAAATAATATGCTCTGCCTCACTTTAGTTATATAGATAAACACGTGATACTGTCCATATCTAAATCCTATTTTGTATACACAATATCATGAAAATACGAGCAACAGTGTGGTTGCCCTTAGAGACGAAATGTTTTTTTTTCAGTGTGACAGAATGGTATGCCAAGGTTTTTCTTGTGAGACGTATAGAACATTTAAATACAGTGCAAAAGTGCGTACATGATTCAGCACTTTCAAGATAAAAATTCTTAAATTTCCGCTTAAGTGAAGTTTCCGCTATTTTATATCCGGTTAATGAGGAGTAAACCGTAAGAGAAAATACAGTTGTCCACCCGGTGAATATCATATAATGAAACGAATATCATTATTGAAAAATATAAAAGACGAAATAATTTATCTAGCATTAATTCGCCTAAAATGATTTTTCGTGGTTAACGGACGATATTCACTCAGCGAGCAACAAAGAAAACTTTAACGCATGAGTAGATATTTAGGTTCAGACATAATATTATAGCTTTTAGCACTAACTGCGAAATCACGGGAGTCTTACGTGGATTTTTCTTGGGAAAGTCTGCCTTGTGCTCTCGTAAACTAGGAACAGTATTTACTAAAGTAAATTAGCCTGAGTTTTCTAAGCAACAAAAACTCAACACAAAAATATGTTGGTGCTTATGGAGTTTCGAGTAACTCAGTAAGTTCCCTTACACACTTGTGAGTAAACAAAATTACGAGTTTCTCACGAGCGTAATCGCATATGTAAATATAATTCCCCCCCTGTTTGAATTAAAACCAGCTATTTCCATTTATTATCCGAATATATTTTTGTGCTATGTGCAATATTTATTTATACGTATGTTATTTGAAAATGCATCCGTTATAACAATACATCGTTTAGTGTCTCTTTATATGCAAGCAAAATGAAAAGTAATTCCATCTAGATTAAATTTAATTGAAAATATTTACTCATGCCACCGAAAGATGGAAGACGGGGAAAAATACAGGTTGATGCGCTTCAGTCCAAGGATTCGTAAAGATAAGAAGAAAAATAACCGAACGAGCAGACAGGTTTCGTCCGCAAGCGACGCACATCCCCCGCCGTCATTGTTTCTCTCGTAGTGGAAGGCAAATTATCAGATGCTCACTTTTCAACGGTTTAAAACGATTCACTACTCCGGATTTATGGAGGCATAACACAGCAGCCCACTCTCCGACGGTGGCGCCGCAAACGGAAAAACCGCGAAATATAAAAAAAGGTAGGAACGATTGGAGTCCGAGAGAGAGAGAGAGAGAGAGAGAAGAGGAAGGGAGAGAGAGAGAGAGAAAGAGAGGGAGTTGAAGGTATAGAGTAAGGGAACGACCGAGTACTAGGACGAGATAGAGGCAGCGATATATCCCCTTCCTCCCCTTTTTTGTGTGCTGCGAATAGAGCAGGCGAGGGAAAGAGCACGTGTTCAGTAAAAGAGAGACGATAAGACCATTGGTTTACGGGTAAACATAGATTCGTGGAGGGCGAAGAGAATGGTATACTATAGAGAGGGAAAGAGATAGAATGGAGTCGAGGGAATTGAAGGGAAGCAAGTACAGTGGAGTGGAGCAGAAGGGGGAAAAAGGGAGAAGAGGGAGAGAGAGAGAGAGGGATTCAATGCGTCGAGGCACTTCCAAGAGATTTCTCGGGAAGATTCTGACGACGGAGGAACCCATACCATTCAAAAACTCCTCTTTCAGATGCAATCAACTGCCGCCGCTCGACGCGCCGCGCTAGGTCGGAAAAAGAGAGAGGGGATGCGGGAGAGAGTATGGAGGTAGAGGTTTTGGTCGGATTCCGGTTCAGGGAGGGAGGGAGAGAGAGAGAAAGAGAGAGAGAAAGAGTGAGAGAGAGAGAGAGAGAGCTTGCGTATCCTTCATGCGAACATATTTTTTTTATTTTTTTATTTTTACGCTCGGCATTTTTTATTTTATTTTTTACTCTTGGTACCTCTTCTACCCCTTTCTCGAACGTCCTGGGACGTCCCAGAATCGCGTAGGTGGATGCTTTTGTGAAGGCTCTTTACCTGCGAAAAGGATCGCTTCGTGGCGGATGAGAGAAAGAGAGAGAGGAGTTTATTTGGGGAGGGGAGGGGGGGGGGGGGGTAGATAGAAGTGTTGTTACCCCTAGTAGTTTGAGGTGATTTTCTATGAAGTAATAGGTAAATGGAGCTTACGCCTACATGTGAGGCGTGTGCTTGATTTGTGTTTGTGTATGCGTGTTTGTGTGTGTGTGTTTTCGCTTGATGGGATTTACTGCTGGAGAGCGCGTGCGTATGTCTGTGTGTGTGTTTGTGTGAGACACGGAGATGGCTGATAAAACGAGAGAGAGAGAGAGAGCGAGCTCGCTATGGTTACGCTCTCCGCGCAGTTGGGAGAATGATAAGAGGGAGTGAGAAGAGAAGGTCGTGTGCATGCCATTCACAGGCGCATTGCCGAGGCAGATAAATTAATAAGGATCTCGTCCGCCCATTCAAAAAAGGGTGGGAACATTTTCAGGTACTAAACATGTCGAAATGAGTGAGTTGGGGGAGGAGGATGGAATTTTCCTTCTTCGGATAATATTCTATTCATAGCTCGGCGAGGCCGCGCGCTAAAAAAAAAGGAAATGTTTGAGACGTGATTCGCCGGAAACGGCATTATGTATCGCGTACGGAGGCGTACTATATTAAGCGAGTTCTAGGAAGAGGTGGTTAATTAAAGGTTCTATCTTTGGATTTCCGAATGTTTGAAATTCATACGCGTGTAATCTCGCCGTGATGAAATTATTATTTCATTAGCTATAAGCGGAATTTTAGGTGAAGGATGTTTTTAAATAAGTAGGGTAAAAAATATGTTAGCTGGTAAAAATGCTGTGAGAATAATTTTGTTTAAATGAAAGAAGTCTCTGTATGTTTATCTGCGAAGAGCTTATTCGAATTACTAAAAGAAATGTAAACATGCAGTGAATGAAATATCTGCACTTTCGAATTAAATTGGGAATTTAAATAAATTTGCTCTTCTATACGTTCTGCTATCTTCCATTTGCCCAAAATGTAAATTATAATTTTAAAATGGTGCTCCATATGGAATTTTATAAACGAATCCCGTTTGGATTATTTTTAAAAAAGATTGACTGTAGTTCAATAAGTTTTTTACAGCTTATTTATTTAATAATTCACGTTCTATGGTACGTAAAGCTGTCCTAATTAAAAATTTTCCATATATAATTGCATAACAAAAGGCAGTAAAATCGTTTATTTGCATTCAGAGCAAACAATCATATTGTTTAATTTTTAACGCTTGTAGAAACGTTAGTTAATTTTCTATAATTTGAAATTATTCCCCGAAGCCGGTAATTTTCTGATCCCCGTTCGCCCATCAAAGCGGCTATTGATTTCGGCATCCTTGCCATTTATTTTTAGTTTTCTGCCGAGCAAGACGTGAATAGATGGCTAGGGTAATTAGGCTTGAGTCAAGAGAAATCCGCACACGTGTACATACAATCACTGTCGAGGCAGCATTGCAAGGCCCGTACACGTGCACGTCAAAACAGCCTCGATGAAGGGTTAATAGAAATTCAAAGTAACGAAAAATGGTTTTTCTTTTCGAATTGGTTATCCGACCTAATAACGCCGTCACCTGGAAGGTGTGCAAGCTCTCCGGTCCCAATGGTTAATCCACCACCCATCGAACCAAACCCCATATTAAGACCGACGCAGCTCGATAGGAGTTAATGAAAACAAAAGAATGTGTCCGAGCTACATAGCACCCAGCATTAAGACGGAGTGTGGGAGAGAGGCGTAGAAAGCGATCATTTAATTAACCGAAAAGCGCTTTACACCTTCCACGCGATACGGGAAGGAAAGAAGCAGTCAAGAGGAGAAAGAAAGGATACGTAGAGGGAGAGTTATTTATAGACTGAGACCCCCGAAGAACTTAAAGGTAACACGCACCTTGGTCTCTCTCTCTCTCTCCTCTTCCGTTCTGCTCCACCCTTTTCCACGGGGCTTCTGGAAGGAAGATAAGGGGGCGGGGGAAGGAGAGGGGACAAGATGAACGGCTCCGGTCCTCCACGAATTGGGTTACCAAGGCAATGGCTACACACCACAGCCACCAAGACAAACATTACTCGGAAGCGGAGGGAACAGCTCAATACGGGAGGAAAAAAATAGCCAACTTTTTGGGGAGGACGGGGGCGGCGGTAGGAAAACAAGTGGAAGGGGGGGAGGAGAGAATGAGGCACGGGATGGGTGTGAGTTACACTATCCCGTGTGTACTGGACATCATTTCTGCTATCCGGCCACCCCGCCCTTTCCGACGTCCCCTTTTAGAACCGCGTAGGAGAAGGGTGGTGTAGGGAGGGAGAGGAAGGAAAAATCCATCCAGGCCATTCCAGGAATCCGTTGCTAGGCTACCTCTCCCGGCGTGTGTGTGTGTGTGTGTTTTGTGCGTGGTAGGGTACGGAAGGAAGGGAAGATAGAAGAGCGGAGGATAGGGTAGGTGGTGCACAGGAAAAGAGAAAGAGGGGGTGGTGGTGGTGGTGGGTACAGGCATATCACTTCTCACTCTGTCAAGACCAAACAGGTGGAAGGTGGTTCCCTAGTCTTCGGGCCTTGCTCCGCTGGGAGTCTTAAGACGAAGAGGTCTTTGGGAAAATACGGGAAAGGTGGAGATGAAGAAAATGAGGGCGGGGAAAGAGAGGGGGGGGGGGGAGGGGGAAGAAATACGAGTTCTAGGGACGGAAACGAAGGGAGGTGTGTGTGTGTGTGTGTGCGCGCGAGTGAGTGGGAGGAAGAAGAGAAGCAGATATTTTTGGGGAGAGTCTCTGGGAAAAAATGGTTGTGATGATTTGAACCTTAGCTACACTTCGAAAAAATAAGGTTGATAGATTGGTCGAAATTTTCATGTATATTAGACGTATTAAAAACCGGTTATTTTAATGGGTCGCGGTCAGTAAGAAGAATATAAAATTCATCGTATGATTAGTATTTAAATATTATCCGCGCTATTGAAAATTTCAGCTAATAGACTCGGGTTATGTAAATGAACAGATTAACGCGAAAGAGGTAAAAATTACTCGGACATCATCATGGATGTAACAGCATAGTTCCAGATGGAGGCTTAATTTTTTTCTACATTATGAGCTAATTTTTATATGTATTTTACATATTTTTTGCAGAACTTTACACACTAGCTAATGTATGTGATGATAAAGTCAGCCTAATTTCGCACGAGGTAATTTATTTCGGTAACTCCATTTGTAAGATTCGACAATTCTGTATTAAAGGGTGTGGTCAGTATTTTGGAAGATTTGTTCGTTCCCATTCATACAAGGAGCAATGCGTCTCCATATGCCAAGGTAGAATAGGTATAAATAGTAATGCCACAGATAAACAAGTCAAGGCTGACTAAAGAATACCGATAGTTCAGTAGAAAACCTTGACCATTTAATTTCCATTAGTTTAGGGTGGAAACCAAATAAATCTAAGATTAAACCAGTACGTTTGACTGCGGTGACATGGATTTATCAAGACTCGGATGTTTTTATTTCTAATGAAACAATTCACTCAATTTTATATTTAGTTAGTCATAATTACATAGCAAGCTTCATATACGTTAGGATATTTAACAAAAAAATTTAAACAGAGAATTATGGAACTCGTCTTATGGTTGAAATACAAGCACTTAAAAAATGCTTGCCTCGAGTTTTTGAACTTATACGATTGTTCGGTTCTTTTTTCGAAGTGAGGAGAACAACAGATATTTCACACTGAATAAAAAACTTTGTATCTTCCACTTCTACGAGAACATTCAATTAATACTGCTCAATACGCGAGTATGAATTGTCGGAGGTGACCTGAACCATATTTCAGCCATCATTTTCTCGCAATTTAGATAAGTCTTCTGACATAACATAACCAGAATTCTCTATCACTATGAAAAATACCGCACAAATAAGTTTCTGGGAGTCAAACACATGATGCAAAGAAAATTTACTGCTATTCCGCGATAACTCTTCTCACAAGTTTTTTTTTATCGTTGTGTGATGTTGTCGTCAGTTTCAAAATATGAAACTGAAAATTTGCTTCAAATGTTTTTTTTGTTGGGAATTAATTCGTGACGATACATTCTTCATGTACTTTTATTGACTTTATTTTTAAACCGAAGGTTCAAGTTATTTTAAAATGTTTCACAGCCAGAGCATCATCGCGATTAAGATGAAGCACCTTTCTCCCTCTTCCATTCCTGCTGCTTCATCGATTCATCGTCTTTCGGATTTACCATAAACCGATTAGTGTGAAGAAGGCGCCGGGCTAATTAGTATGTTGTATGCTGGAAGGGACATGTTTCAGGAAGCAACGGATTTGATGCAATTATAATAGAGATGTTGGGGAGAGAATAAACATTAAATTTGGAACGAATTCCTTGGTGCAAAATTAAATTTGACTCCCAACATTTTGGACTGGGAGTATGTTTCACAAAAAATGGGGTAAAAATTTTATATCATTGATGCGAAAAGAAATAAGTACTTATTGAGAGGTTATGCATGCATGCAAAATATGTGAGGAAAGCACTTTGTCGTAGTACCAACAGTGTTGATTTACGTTTACTGCGTAAAATTCTGACAAAATGGCAACTGTCATCAAAATGTTTTTGTACAAGTACATGACTCTTGACCTAGTTCATATTCAATTTAATTCTTTTAATAACTTCCATCATAAATTTAAAAATTTCTTTAAAGAACAGGCATAAATGTCAGTTTCTACAATTATTCAACAAATAGGTACCTGCCATCATAGATAACA
Organism: Uropetala carovei; assembly: GCA_036926305.1. Lineage (NCBI taxonomy): Eukaryota > Metazoa > Arthropoda > Insecta > Odonata > Petaluridae > Uropetala > Uropetala carovei. Next base: position 259,005 of record JAXCHB010000316.1, on the reverse strand, counting down.
TATAAATCCATCATACATTTAAATATTTCTTTAAAGAACAGGCATAAATGTCAGTTTCTGCAATTATACAACAAATACCTGCCATCATAGTTAACATATTTGCTTCGAAAACGCTCACATATAAACGCACATGACGCAATTACGTATTATAATGTATCGACAGTCGTAATTATTGCTACGATCTTTGTACGAATTCTATATTATTGGCTTTAAGAAGTCACTTCCCATCCAACGCCTCAACGTAGCATCGCGGAAATCTCCTTTTTACCGCTCCAAACACACAAACACACACACCGTTGGAAACTATTTTTTCCCAATTTCATCGAAGAGGAAGGCAACGGGAAAAACGCTGACAGCGGAGAGGGAATCGAGAGAAAGAGAGAGAGAGGGAGAGGAAAAAAGAAAAGGATATGAAAAGAAACGCCGGGATAAAGAATCGGAGGATAGTTGAGTTAAGAGGGCAGGCGGCGAGTTAAGGATTTAGTTTACCTCTGCGGCCAACGGATGGCACTCCCACTGGATGCCGAACTCTGGAAACAATTGGAAAAAACAGGAGCAAAACGGTCGAAAACGAGGAAGGGTGTGTGTGGGAGGGAGAGACCGCCGAAGCGTGAATTTTTCAGGAATGGGGAGGTGGAAAAGGTAGAGAGAGAGAACGGAAGGAGAGGAGATAGGGTATTTTAGGGTGTGCCCGTGTGTGTGTGTGTGTGTGTGTTTGTTTGCGTGTAGAGACGTGAGAGTGAAAGAGGGAGAGAGAGAGAGAGAGATAGAGAGGATATTGGGAGCAACCTTGATAGGTGAAGGATGGAGGAGGAAAAAAATAGAGGAAAATGGAACCTAGGAAGAGGAATAGAGCTAAAGGAAGCGGAATGAATAAAGGACAAAGAAGAGAGAAAACGGGAGGAGGGGTTGGGAAGAGTTTTAGGGAAGAGAGAGAGAGAGAGAGCCGTGGACGCTAAGAGCATCTCCAGAAAAGGATTAGGGCTAGTCTGAAGCGTTGGACTGGAAAGAGGGCAAAAAGGGTTTTAGAGAGGGCAAATAGTAGGAGTTCAAGAGTAGAGGAGGGGGAGGATTGGGATGGTGCGTGTGGGAAGGGGGAACTGGAAGGTGATAGATCACGGTGGTTTAATTCTAGATCAAGACGGGAGAAAAAAAACGTTTCATTCTGTAGAATTGTCAGTTTTTTTTTGCTGGTATTTATGCGTATGCGCGGTCACACTAACCCGTATATTCATGCGTGCGATCATACTTGTTTATTCACACGGGCAGATGTGTGCAAGTGCATAAAAAATGACATATACACACAAACATATAAGTACATATATTTATATACATATACTTTGCAGGAGTTTATGCAAACTTAAATGTTTGTGTCCATAATGAGCGCGAATATGTACGTATGCATATCGCTGGCCCGAGAGACTGATGGATACATTTTTTTATATAAACAACTTTCTCCGTATCCATTTCTAAAGTTTATAAGCAACAGGTATAGTTTTATAAATACAGATTTTTCGGTAGGATGGAGAACGGATCGCAAACTTCGAGATACAAAACGATCCCGAATTGTCGGATTAGAAACGAACCTTAAGTCACAAAAAGCCTTAAAATCGAATCGGAAAATCGTGGGTCCGGCCTCGAAGAGACTCCATGGAAGTAGACGGATGTCCCGGAGAACGAGAGGAAAACGAAGTACATGTCGATGGAAATTGCGTGGGTGGAAGGAAGGTATACGGTATGTGTTATCGCTGAAGAGGTTGGGAATTTTGGAAGTGATGGCGGTAGCGGAGGAAGGGGAGAGAGAGAAGAAGAGGAGGAAAGTGGGGGGGGGGGGGGGAGGGGGAAAGAGAGGGTCCAGTGGGACTCGGAAGGATAAGAGATGGCCGTGGAGAGAAAGGATAACACAGGGAATGAGGGAGATATTAAGGCTACGAGGAAAGGCTGAAGAGTGGGAATGGAAGGAGGAGAAGGGGGGTGGGGGTGGGAGGGGAAAGCTGTTTGAAGCAGGATGGGAGAAGGTTGAGAGGGATTAGTGAGAGAGGCGCAAAGAGCGATGTGGACATAAGGGGACGAGTGGGAGGAGGTTGGCGGAAAGGAGAGAGAGAGGGAGGTTAGGAAGAGCAACGGGAAGAGGAAAATAATGGGAGAGGAGAAAAAAGATTGGAGGGAGCGGTGGAAGGAAAAGAAGAGAGAGAAACAGAAATGTAAGCGAATAGCAGGGAGTGGAGAGGAAGGGATATAACATTGGAAAGGCTTTATTATTATTATTATTATAAAATAATTTGATATTTTGTGAGACTTCAATATTTGGAAATAACATACCAAATGAAGGCATTGGACGAAGTGTTACCCTGCATCTTATGCCGCCGGGTATGCACCTACCTGTACCAATTCTATCAAAGGCGACTCGAGGAGAAAGTGCTGTAGATAATAAGGAAATAAGAGAGAAAGAGGAAAAGGGATAGCATAGATCTATGGTTCCCAAACCAGGTGCCGCCAAAACCTCTGTTCAAATAAATCTGCTATTCGGAGGTGTTGATAAGTAATTAGAGCAATATTTTTTTCAGTTAAGGTGTAGTACCAACGAATGGATGTGTCCAAAGGTTGTAACATCCGTATGTAAACAAAACCACAAAAAAAAACGTTTCGAGGATGTGGTGCCGTGGATACAAAAAAGTTTGGAGACCGCTGAAACATAGGCATCAAAGAAACGAGAAACTAAACGATGGAAATTATGAGGCTAGTCAGAAGGGAAGAAGCGAGGAAGGAGGGAAGAAACTAGGTATGCGAAGAGGGCAGGAAATCAAAGAGAAAGAAAAGATAAGTAATGGCGGAGAAATCGAGGGTGAAGAAGACGCGGAAGGTGGGAGGGAGAGAGAGAGAGAAAGAGGCGGGCAAGAGAAGTCGATAGGAGAGTGGATGAGAGGAAGAGAAATTAAGGGAGATAAAAGGAAGAGGGAGAAGTCGAGTGTTAAAAGGAGAGTAAAAACCGAGATACAAAGGTTGAGAGGAGGGAAAAATGGAGGAAAAATCAAAGGGGAGAGAGCCTGAACGCACTCGAGAGATGGAGGAGGGTTGGAAAAGGAGAGTTACGTTACGGGAGAAAGGAAAAAAAACACTTTGTTAGTGGTGACTTCAAATTTAACGTCTGGTTGGTAATTTCATGTAGTTTTTCAGAGGTGTAATACTTGCGAATTATCGCATTCCTGAAGGAATTCCCGTAAAGAAATTGGTTCTGCCAATGTGTCGACACACCTGACGCTCTTCTAACAGTGGTTGTTCTGAAAAAGTTCCATGTGATGTGAAACCGCGTTAAAGGGAACCTAGATTTTCATAGTTAAGTGAGGGTTGTCCCCCATACCCTTTCAGTCACTCTCCTCCAGGCTCAGTATTACAAAACTTCTCCCGGAAGCACACATTTTGCTAATAGTCAGCTTTTGTTGACGGTTGAAGTTTATTAACAATGCACTCGGGTCCTACAAAACGTCTCTTTCTCGTCGAGCAATCTGGAATCCCACATTCAGAGTCGACCAAATCGCATCAATAGGAAACATAATTCGCGTTATATGACATTTTGGTATTAAAAAGACAAATCGCCTTGCAGGGAATTTATTCTTTAATGCGTTTATATATTTTCTGACGTTTTTCAATCTCGCTGTAGCAATCCAGCAGATGGTTTAAAATGTTTTTTTCGATTATAAGCTTGGGGATTTTACGATAACGCGTGAAAGATTGGATCGTTAAAGACGTTGTTTTGCGTCGCAAGTTTTGCTTCGCAGCTATATCGTGAATTGCTGTGTCACACGCTCATTGCCATGGTGGAAAGACTATTCTTCCCACCATGTCCATTGCTCAGGTATGGTTAATACGTTAAAGGGGTGTAGTAAGTGGAATGACGTTTTTGCGACATTATGGTTGCTTTTAAATATGCAAGAATTCGTTAACAACTGAATCTGGACCGGAAATACACTTGAAGCATTTTTCTTTTTGTTTGATAGATACTCACCTTTCTATGTCAATCTTAGTTGAAAAATATATTTTAAGCATAATGAATACGTATTAAAAATCCAGTCTTCCTTTACCATTCACGCATAAAACGTTTGCTCAAACAGAAATGAGGTCAGAAATATTCACACAATTTCTGATAATTTTAATTTTCGAAGGAAAAAGTACAATATCTAATATCCAACGTATCAACTTAGCTGCTGTATGTTTTGAATTTCATATGATTGCAAAAAAGCAAAAAAGGTAAACTTAAAAAAGGTAGCTGCGTAAATGTTCGGTATCAAATTTTAATTTTCGGAAAAAGAAGGAGTGATTTGAAGTCCCTAACTGAGATAACCACCAGTAAGAGTTCTGATTTTTTTATCGAAAAAAAAATTGTCAAGTTTAAGCACAAAGTCAAATACGGATTAAGGCGTTGAAAAAATTTCCGGACAGACGATAACCAATTTAGAGAGCTCAGTGGATGATTTGACAAGCATCGCCATCCCAATTAAGGTTCGAGGAACTTAAGATTCGTGTTATAGACCTGCCCTTTGTGCAGCAACTTCCTGCCATCCGGTGCACTGCTGTCCCCACCCGTGCCTACCACATCGACCAGCCCTCGAAATCCCCCTTTCTCTCTCTCTCTCCCCCTCCCCCTCCCTCTCCTCCCCCATCTAACCCTCAGCAACCTCACGCATCGACCTGCCCAGCCCTCGGGGCAGCAGCCATTGATTATCACGTGGACGCCGGCTCAGAGAGAGAGAGAGAGAGAACTTCCACCGCCACCCCCTCCCCCCCTTTAACAAAGTCCCACCCCCTCTCCCCGCTTCTCACAATCCCCCTCGATTCAATGTCGCCTTTACCGCCATCCCCCTCCAAACTCTCATTAATGCTATTTCCTTTCCTTCCCCCACCCACCCACCCAACACGCACCTCCCCTCCTCCAATCTGTCCCCTAAATTTCTTCCCCTAGCGCAGAAACACTTTTCAAATCCGTCTTCTTCTCTTGCAACCCTATCCTCCTCGACTGCCCAGGGTTTTTCAATTGTTGTATAAAACCCCTTGCACCGTTTTCCTTTAATTCCCTCCGTCCTATTTTTCACACCTCCTCCACCTCCTCTCTTCCTTGCACTAACGAAACTCGTTATCTATAGGTTCCCACACGGCGAGAGGTGTCGCAGGAAGCACTTTCCGAGTTTGATCCGACCTCCGTGGTTCGCATGTCTCAACCGCACGAAATGTAAACAAAACCTTTTACGGAGCTATGCGCCCGGGATGCTAATTTTGGAAGCGAGTTTTACGGCGGGGACGTGTTTGAGGATGGATTGTTTTCTGGTAATTTATTCTGCTCGAGTGGAGTTTAACAAGGAATGACGTATCTGATTTAATAATGCGTTTTCGGTAATGGGGGCGTGTTTTTTTCGCAGAATAAGGGTTTCGTTTTTGCGCTCGTAAAATTTTTGAAAAATCTGTTATATCCCGTTATATAAAGTGAAATATTTAATGAATCGGATGTAGAAAAACGTGGGTGGTAATAATATATCTGGGATCACTCGAGCGACCATTACTCAAATTTACATTCATTCTCGCCCGTATTCATATATGTATATCAAATCAATATAGAAGTCCATATTTTTTGTATAAAAATATCGTATCTTTTGATATCTAGTTGCCTAAATTATTTAAAATAAACGGGTTTTGTGCTCTTAATTGATTTTATGGATCACAAATTATCCTTTTAATTGATTGCATTTAATTCCACGTTTAATTTGTGATCTGCTAGCTAGTGTCTATCTTTAAATTAAATTAATAATAAATTATTTAAGGAACAGTATCGTTATATTTAGCAATAAATGTATTCTAGTTTGAATAATAAGTTTGTTTGATCAATAGAATCACACCACTTACATACCTACGTGGTTTAAAGCCATTAATTGAAAATCATTGGTAAATCTATTATTTACGTAAAATGACATAAACCTGCATAAATTTAAAGTTAAAATTAACAAAGTTAAACCACGCATATAATGTGTAGCATACGGAGTGATAGGATTAAACAAAATTTCTTCAAAATGAAATGGGGAATATACATCGATATTTATAAGCGAAAAATTTTCTTATGTAGTTCATGATATACACAATCATTCTCGTCAATATTTATTATTCATGCTTTACTATATATATATATATATATATATATTAATCTCGACCCCAATTAATTTCTAATAGTGATAAAATATTCAATCGTCACATTTTTTCTACCGGTGACATTCCAGCTGTTATCCATTGAATAGATTCATTAGGTTACCATAAACTTGAAAACCACGCGTACTTTGTGGTTTTTATAACTTCAGCGAGCATAAAACATGCTTACTTTCTTTTAAAAAAATGACGAGCTGAATGGGAGAACAGTTATCTCCCTGAAAAGAATACACGACACGAATTAATTTCTTGCCATAACATCAAACGAGATAAAATATATTCCTCCAAAGTAAACCCCAGAAAAGAGGTGATCATTAAACATATAAAAGCGCATCAGAGAGGCAAGGGAAGAGGGGGAAGTTATGTATGAAAAGAGAGAGAGAGAGAGAAAGAGAGGAAGTCCTACCACATAACAATGAGCGTTTGAATCCGAAATCTCTAAACCCATTATATCCAAGAGACTTATACTTGCGCTTTTAATGTCTCCTCTCTCTCTCTCTCTCTCTCTCTCTCTTACACACTTCGCTCGCTCGCGCACCATTTTCATTGCAACCCCTCTACGTGACTTGCATACGGGAGTTTAAACCAGAGGAGACTGAATGCAAAACGGAAGAGAGTAGGGGGGGGAGGGGGAGAGGAGGAGGTTAAGAGAGGAGACTCGAAGAGAAGGACCCTTTTGGGAGAAACACCCCTTGGAACGAGGAGAATGACTCCGGCTCCTTAAATATCTTGAGCCCTGCATGTCTTTTCATTCATTTCTTTCTCCCTCTCTCTTGTTCCCTTTTATTATTCTTGCGAGGGCGTTTTAAACTTGCTGGTGAAGGATTTCCAAGCATATTTTATTGATTTGATTTATTTTGGTTGTCTCTGAATCCCTAAACAAAAAAAAATATAGCGATATGCTATCAAAGTTTCTATTTTTAGACTTTCTGAGGTGAAAATTACTGGTACTGATCTCTGTAACGTATTTCTTTTATAAGATTTCTTGTGAAGGAAAAAATTTCTATAATTGTCGAGGACAAAAAGTCGAAAATATTTTTATGGGATGGAATGGCCGTTAATGTTTATTTTAACTTGCTGCAGTAAAACAGAAGAACGCACACAGTTTTAGTTCAGCATAATATCCTAACCTTACATTACCATTGTGAGAAATTTATATAATAGAACATGCTTTGTTACAGCGCCCAATGTTCAGAGAAAATTTTTATTTAATAAAAGATTGGTAGCTTAGAGCTATCGATGTTCAGTCTAAGAGTTGGGAAGGTTGTCACATTATTCATTGATAGTATTGACCTTATATATTGCCGTATGATGTTTACTGTATTGCAATGAAATCTTAACATAGACATACAATCGGTGATCGTACCAGATTATCCCTATATTTAGTTAAACATGACATTTATGGAACTGTTTCCTTCTTTTTAAGGATATTATCACCTATCAATCATATTATAAAGTCGACTCCAATTAGGAAGAAATGTGGAAATATATATAAATTACGCCATTTTAAATTTTATTCGATTAACGAAGGAATTTCAGTTCAATGAACATACTGATTGAATTTAATGCTTTGACGTTGATATTGCCTTCAATTTTCCGTTGTGTAAATAATTAAGTTTGAGTAGCTTTGCTAAAATATTTGATTTTCATTGCATTTAAACGTTGTAGCCCTTAACTGGTGTGCTTAGGGCGCAAAGATCAAGCGTCACTAAGCTTTATTCCATAAGTATGCTATCCGAAGTATAGTACTTTTATTTTACAGAAAATGTCATTTCAGTTTCTTTCTCAACCTTCTTCCTCAAACTCCTTAACTCGTTTCTCATTTCCTCCTTTTTACTTTCTCCATATACGTAGTATAGCGAAAGTATTGTATTCATGAAAAAAATCGAATTCGAGATTTCAACGGAAGTACAAGTCCCTAGAAAATGTTTTGACTATTTTCTCGATGTTTTCTGGGTGTATTGAAAGGAATTTTTCAAAAAACCGAGAGTTTATTAGATACTTTGATCCCTCGAACACGTTTAGACTGTTTTCGGAATGATGTCTGCGTGTATGTGATTGTGGGCGATCTAACTCGAAAAATACTTGCCATATCATTACCAAATTTCATATATAACACTTTGGTATAAGCTGAAACAGCAGATTAGTTTTTGGACAATACCGAGGTTTATTCGAAACCCGAATCGGTTTTGGCGGAATATCTCCTTTAAAATATCATTATTTTATATACAATTTGATACAAATGTCATAGAGAATGTAATTTCCTAAAACTTTGATTTCAAACAATATTCCGTAGCAGTCATTTTTTAGGAATTATTTATAAATAATCGGTTTGTTTCGGTTTCCGTCAAATATCTCCTTAAAAACGTCGTAATTGGTCATCTTCGTGAGGACCAAAGTTGTAGAGAATAATATTTTTTCCGAGTTTTGTTTGAATCAAATTTTCATAGAACGTTCCATTTAGTAGATATTAATTTATTCGTAAATTTCCAGTATAGAGCGCCACCATGTAGCGGTGAATTCTGTAAACATTCAAAATATACGTAATTTACGGCAATAAGGAAGACTGTATTCTTTTTTGATACGAAATAGTAATTTTGCCTGATAATTTTATTCATAATAATTTAAATATCTTTACCCCAAATATGGAGAAAGTCCAGTGTCGACCTCAGAAATTATTTTTCATCGTCAACATTCTCTTCCCTAATTATCATCCCAATCTACATTCACAAAATCCGTCAAACAATCTGTGTACCGTTTATTCTCTCTCTTCCTCCTACCAAGCACTCCAACTTCATCGGCGTCGATACTGTTCCTTCTCTTTTTATTAATAACTTTTATATTAACCTCACTCGATATATATATATATATATATATATATATATATATATATATATATATATATAGCGGTTTGTAACCACTTTGGCAAGATACAAAATTGAGGCATTTCCAAATGTGCTAGAAACTTGAAATTTGGTAGGATTATAGGTTTTGGTCACAGCCAAATGAAAAAATCTGAAACTTTCGAAATTCCCACTTTGAGGGGCTTTTTTTGCCACTTTTTGCCCCATTTTTGGCCCATAAGAAAACATGTAAATTGGTGCAGAGGTTTTTATATTTGCACTTTAAAATTATTTTCCCTCAAGATACGAACTCGAGACTTAAACTTTCGGATAGGTTATAAATTGTAGTTTCTTATTTTTGAAGTCAGAATTTCAATCCGAGTAGAATTAGCGTTAATTTATAGTTTTTATCGGAAAAAAGTGGTAACTTTTCTGGGTCCAACAATCAGCTACCTAGGCAACAGGCTTAATGCTTTCATATGGGTAAGAGTCTTATATTTCTCCTTTAAAAGCTTACTAGCGTAATACCCATTGAAATATCAACGGGAGTAAAGATTCTATCATATAATAAATGTTAAAATATAAAAGTTATTTATAAAAATTTATTTTTATACCCATTACTTGTTCTCTCCCTCACCTTTCTCCACTGCGAATATTCTATAACTATCATTCTTCCCGACCACTTATTTCCTCTCCCTCGCCACACTTAAAGTTTTCTCCATCTCCCTTTGTTTTTTGTTCCGAATTTACATTTATTCCTCCACTCTTTCAGCCTTCGCCCTGGTATAGATCTTAATTTCCGCCGCGTTTTTTAGCGTAATATTCGAATTCAAAGTCCATAATCCGGTGCGTCTACAATAATGCGAGTCCGTGTATTTATTATACATGCCTAGAAACAATCTCTTGTCTGTACGTTCAAACTCTTGTTTACGTATAAAAACAAGTATCTATTGCCACTTTTCTTATTTATACTCATTTCCCAAATAGTTTAAAATCTTTCACTTTATAAAATTCCAATTCTCTTTTATTGGTGTGATACTATCGGTGGTATGTAGAGGCTATTATTTATATGGTATAACTGCCAGCATTCCTAGATAAAGGTCACGTAATGGGAAAAATATTGTACTCGATATAGTATAGTAGATATTTAACCTTACCTATCGTTTAAAAATATTTTGTCATATCAGTCCTTCAAAAGCCATCAGAAAATAAGCTATTTAACAATAAGCTTGTATGTGTAAGTTTTAAAAATTCATATGCTATAGTAACATAAGAACTCTGTACAGTTTGTTGTTCAAAAATTATCTTAAATTACTTGTATATTTTGGAATAATTGCTGCATTTAGAGTAGTATGTAATCACATTTGCATCTTAGGCACAGGCAGTCCCGTAACTAGAAATATTAGCGCCCGGGGCAAACTACTAAATATGCGCCCTCTGCTCCTCTAAGAAATGATATTCTCTAGTATATTTAATTGCTATTTGGAATTTTTGCGCCCGTTGCTTAGTTGCGCCCGGGGCAGACGCCCCACTTGCCACACCCTAGTTACGGCACTGATCACAGGTTATAAAAAAATCGGTACAACATACATTGTACAAACTTTCTCATATACTAATGCGTCGTTTAGTTATTTTTTGAAAAATAAGAACTACGTAGAATCGTTATAAACATCAACTTAAATAACTATACGAAATTTGATGAATATCGTTTTTTAGAAAGTCCAATTTTTATTAAAGTTGCCCAATAATAAACTACCCTTATATTCATTCTTTGAGATAAGTGAAATATGTAGTATTATTTCAGACGTAAACTCAAGTAACTGAACGTAATTTGATCTAAATCTTTGTAGCAGTTTTTAAGAAAATCACATTGTTGTTAAATATGCCTAGAATTAACTAGTCTTATATTCATTCTTTGAGAAATATGAACTATGTAGTATTATTGCAGACGTAAACTCAAGTAAGTGTACGAAATTTGATCAAAATCGTTAAAGCCGTTTTTGAGAAAACCAAATTGTTGTTAAAATGCGTAGAATAAACTCCCCTTAATTATTGGGCAATGTCAACCATTCCTTCATAGCTTCTATTCTGCATTATGAATGAAATTCGTATGAGCCGTTTTTGAGAAAATCCAATTGTTATAAAAGTTCTCCAAGAATTAACTTGAATTTTTATTAATTTTTTTAAAAAATTTGAACTATGTAGTATTATTGCAGACGCAAACTTAAGTAACTGTACGAAATTTGATCAAAATCGTTGAAGGCGTGTTTTTGAGAAAATTAAATTGTTGTTAAAATGGCATCCTTAATTATTCTGAAAGTTCGACCATTTCCTTATAACTTCTATTCTGTATGATAAAATGCCTTAGTACGAGATTTAATTCATTTTCGCTCTAACGTTAGGGCTCTAGAGCCGCGAACAGACAGACAGACGGCATTTCGAAAACTACTTTTTCGGACTCAGGCACACATAAAACGTATATTTTCATCAAAATCTCGAGATCGAATTTTTTCACGATTACAATACTTTCTTAATATGCGTATATGAGAAAGTAAAAAATGTTTATGAATGTACGCATTAATTCTTTTTATTATTTATTATTATTCCTATTAAACATGTGAAGATGAAGATTTTGGCACTTTTGGAAAAGGCTCCAAAAGCAAAAAGGAGAATAATTTTGGTCTTGGCTAGAAATTCGGCCCTTATTGTCGGGTGGATATTCCACCCAATCGTACTTTGCTTCCACTTAGGACACCTATAAAAGAAGAAAAATTAGGCCCGCTTTCATATTAAGCGGCAAATTACAATGTTTTTTTTGGACGTAATGAAACAGGAAGGACCTCAAACATAACAAAATTTGGAAATGCTGAAAATATTATCAATATCATTTTTTTGTTCTACCATATTCGACCTCCGAGTAAGGGTAGTTATCTCTTATTTGATTAAACCAAATAATTTGCCTGTATATTTTTAGTCTAAAAATGCTGAATTCAAAACGCCCGGTTTAACCGTTTTGAGTAAAATTTCGAAGTTCAAAAATTAATTCCTTAATAGTTCTTTTTAAAAATAGCTTTAGGAACAATTGACCGGAAAGTTCAAAAATTATATTTCCCGAAAAACTTCATATTTTGTACGTATATTTTAATCGCTTTCAAGACGATAAAAACTTCATCTCTAACAAAAATAACGCAACGTATATTTTGAAAGACTTTTCCTCGTCAATTCTTTCGGCACGGTTTCATCGTTCATTTCCTTCAATCAAAAAATTTCCAGTTAATCCGAATGATATAAAAACGGATCTTTTTATCCACTATAAATCCAATTAGGCGCACAGTTCGACATTGAGCGGGAGAGAGAGGGGGGAAGGGAGGGGGGGGAGGGGGGAGGGAGCGTAGAAAAAAGGGAGGGTAAAAAATAAATATAAATAATTCCCCCCCCTCCCAATTATCCTATATATATTTTTTTCTTATCGTCTGTCACAGACAGGCAAAATTGTTCGTTTTTAAAGTGGCAGTGCCGCTCACGTCCAGTATAGTAGCAGTTCTGTTTCTCTCTCTCTCTCGCTTACTCTCTCTCTCTCTCTCTCGCACACACATATACTCGTTTTATCCCCCTCTAAACTCCTCTCTATTCCGAAATCCTCTCTATCTCCCTTTCTTTTTCGTCATCTCTATCCTTATTTCTCTCTCACTCTCTCTCACCCGCTCCCTCGCTCAATAAACTCCCATCACACAGGCCAACTACTCGCGGACGTTGACTTGCTTGCTGCCTGACTCCATCTCCCTCCCCCCTTTTTTCGCCGTTTGTCTCTCTCCCCCCCCCTCTCGTTCCCTCCCCTCTTCCCCCTTCCTTCCCTCCCAAGCCACCTCTCTCGCTCCGCCTACTCCGCAACGACTCGATGCAAATCCACGTCAACGAAATTTGATTGCTAAAAAAAGAAAATAATAATTTTTCGGCGGTTGCACGAAAAAAAAGGGTACTAATTTTTTTTTTTCATTTTCGTCCGGAGAATGTAATGCTGACCTCCGTGCGCAAAATACTTGATTGCATGCATAATTCGAGTTTTTTTTTTTAAACGCGGGTGTTTTTGTAGTTCTTTATTTTCTCTTCTTTCGCCACAGATTCGAATCGCAGTTTTTTTTATAAACCGCGCTTGAGTCGGTTTCGCGATTAACAAAACTGAGCTAAAGAAGAGGGAGTTGCCGGTGACATCTGGATGAAAGAATTGTTTTTTTTTTTCGGGAATGTTTTCGACGTTTTCAATCTCGTTCGGGTTTTTAATATCCGAGGATGAATCGATACAATTTTTAAATGAACTCGGGATTATTTGTCGCGAAAGTAGGAGGAATGAATTTTTGTGTACCTACTCTCGTTCGCTGAGCTTAAAATTACAATGCGATGGTATCAAGAGGTCCCGCTCGATTTGTAAGGGAACACCGTCACAAAACTATTCCGAAAATACAAATGAAATCACGTTCACTCTTTGCGAAACTCCGCTTTAATTATAAAATCTTTTATAAGCGTTCGTCCGATATATATATATACATATATACATATACATATATATATATACATATATATAGGGGTAGGTCGTTGTTTGTTTCCACATATATCTTAAAGGAATGACCGAATCGTAAAGAACCTTACATTGTTTGAAAGCTTGCAGATGGTTTTTAGCCAATAAACAATTTCGTATCTCATCTATAAGTTAAACTGCGAATGTTCAAACTTTCTAAAAGTCTATTTGGTTGCGGTGGCTCTGCCGGTGAGTCTGGGGGTGTTTCATTAGGAAGAAATTGAACTACTACATATTCACAGCATTCTGTGATGATAGCGGGGAATACGGATTTCAACGTGAGTTGTCATTTGGACCAATACATGGCGAGGGAAGTTATAGCGCTTACTTGCACGAAAATTTTATCTCATTTCTATTATGTCATTTTATACTTCTATAAGGTTCAGTATTGGTTTTAAAACACTGAACTTTTTCATAAAATAATTAACAACTCGTAATCGGTGGATGGTTCCTTTGGGAAAGTATTTTTATCCCTCACGCTGCGGTAGATAGCTCCCGGTTAGAAAGGTATCTTCGAAATTGCAAAACTTGCTGAATGGGGTGCCGTGGCGTAGTCGCGAGGGCGTTGGCCGAGCATACCCGTTCAAAACTTACGAAAGTTGGATTTTTTCAATAGATCTTGCGACACCCCTATTTACGTGTTTAGAGAAGATCACGCGAATCTACGCTTCATCCTTCGGAAAGGACGTAAAGCCGTTGGTCCTCCTCGGTGCTTTTCGAAAAGAGTAGGCTTATGCCGGTAATTACGTAAATGACAGGTAAAGCAACAAGAAGGACAAGTAATGGGTATAAAAATAAATTTTTATTGATAACTTCAGTATTTTAACATTTATTATATTCGTTACTTCAAATTTGGTGAAATTACCTGCATAAGTTATCTTTTACTGGTGGAGGCGGTGTTATATTCAATTAATCTGGGTATCAAGGCTGAAGACATTTCTTGTCGCATACAAATCAACGAAGCGCAACACGAGTAATATCAAAGGTAAGTAATCGGTACTATTACACAATCATTATGGGCGTAAACGTGCTTTGATTGCTTTTAATACGAGAGAGAGGGAGGGAAGGACAAAAGGAGGGAGGGTGAGAGAGGCAAATGACTTTCAATACAATTAATGTTTCTGATGACAATTTGATATCCATAAATAGTTTGAACGATCGAATCTTTACTCCCGTTGATATTTCAATGGGCTTACGCTAGTAAGGTTTTAAAGGAGAAATATAAGACTCTGATTCCCATTAAAAGCTTACCCTTATGAAAGCATTAAGCCTGTTGCCTAGGTAGCTGATTGTTGGACCCAGAAAAGTTACCACTTTTTTCGGATAAAAACTATAAATTTACGCTAATTCTGTCTTCAAAAATAAGAAACTACAATTTATATTCTATCCGATAGTTCAAGTCTCGAATTCGTGTCTTGACGGGAAATAATTTAAAAGTGCAAATATAAAAATCTCTGCACCAATTTACATGTTTTCTTATGGGCCAAAAATGGGGCAAAAAGGGGCAAAAATAGCCCCTCAAAGTGGGAATTTCGAAAGTTTCAGATTTTTTCATCCTACCAAATTTCAAGTTTCTAGCACATCTGGAAATGCCTCAATTTTGTATCTTGCCAAAGTAGTTACAAACCGCTATAGATATATATATATATATATATATATATATATGAGTTATTAATAAAAAAGAATATGACACCAAAAGATTTTATAACGAACAAATAGTCTGAAAATTTACTTGTTTTATCCTTTTAAAGCCGCCTAATTTGTAAAGCAAAAAAGCTTTTATTCTAGAATTTTTTTTAAATTCTTGTTTTACGTAGTGAGTTGATTTCATTTGTACATATAATGTCGTTCCACGTAATGAAACCTTCCTTCCTCGGATAACGTTATTACTCCGATAAATGTTGACGACATTGCTGCCACATAATTAGCAACGAATGAATAGAGATAAATGTCTGTATGAATTTATATATTCAGTTCCATGCGTATGGTGAAATTGAAAAAAAAAAATAGAATCAAAAGTTAATTGGCCTGAGTGAAATGCGATTCGGAAATTGAAATTATTTCTCGTGTGCCTGTTTTACGGGGATGTTTATTCCAATTTCGATGAATTGTTTTCTTAACGTAAAATTTCATAGTTCACAAACATTGATGGACTACCAACAGCTCGACTTGCTAATCGTAGATGCGTTATTATATATTTTATTATTTTACATACTTATCGTATATTCCTTTTTGTCATGCGTTATTATCTCTTATTATCTGATTTTAAGGTAACCTCTACCCATATCGAGTAATGAATGCCACGAAAGGCATTAGTATGTATATCCATAACGATAAACCTACCTGTTTATTTTTGTATGTTGAATAATTACCATACGAGTCGGTACTGAAAGCCGTAATTGTGACGGTGATGTCTTAAGTTAGGAATTAATACCCAGTGCAATTAAATTACATAAAAGATATATCGCAAAAAATTACACTTGGAGTTGCAATGGTGAGCGAAAAATAGCAAACAAAAGTGAACCATGGCACCAAATTGGTAAAATCGGACGTTTCTATTCAAAACACGCCTCTCTTATTAAATCTATTAAAACGCCAGTTTTGGAGAAAGAGAGAGGGAGAATGAAAGAAAGAGATGGAGAACGATTTCCTCGAAATATCTACCGCGGAGCCATTTTACGGGACAAAAAAGAATGAGACTGCATAAATAAAAAAGGCGATAAGGATTTTTTCAAAGGGACGGGAAACGTAAGGATTACCGTCACTCGCGGAAGAAAAAATAATACATTTTCTCCTTCCACAGAATGAAACCCGAGAAATGACTTTAGAAAATGGAGGGACCAAAGGGGGAAATGGAAAAGAGATTTAAGGGGGATGAAAAAAAGAGAGAAATTGAGAGGGGAGGGAATGGAAGGAAAGGAATGATTAAAGGAGGAATGAGAAGAGGGGGAGGAGATGAGGAGAGGGGAGAAAACAAGGAAGATAGGCTGAAAGATAGGGTAGGTGGGGAGGGATGGTTGGAGCAAAGAAGACAAGGAAAGTGAGAAGGAAAAGAGGGAATGTGAGCCATTGAAGGAGGAAAGCGGAGAATGAGCGAGGGTAAAGGATATCATAAAACATATATAAAAGACACTTTGTCCTTTTGTTTCTTTGTCACGTAATGCTTTTTGAAGCTTAATATCTCGCAAATGACTCAACCGAATTTGATAAAATTTTCAGGATAGCATTATGATATAATAAAAAACGTTTTAACGTATCGGTAATATATAAAAGCCTTATTCTGTCCCTTTGTCCCTCCCTCTGTCACGCTCTGAAAAAGACCAGAAATATACCTGGTCAGATTTTGAAGCACAATAGATACTCGCGGCGAGGGTTTCGAACCTTCGCTCGGATCGAAGGCAACCCTCTCAGCAGGAGGTATGATTTCAGGTCAAGGAAGACTGCCTCAATTTTATTTCTGCCTCAATTTTATTTCAGAATAATCGATCATCCCCGCCATTTTTGACGGGCATATATACTAGTATATTAATAAACTGGACTTAAGAAAGCAGCGAGTCAAATGGCGGAGAAATGGAGAAAGGATAGTAAAATATTTTCAAAGATAGGAGCGAGGATTGGCGTGAAAATAGGAGCGTGGATTTATAAAAGGCAAGAGATAAGAGTAGGAGATAGCAGGGGAGCTGGGACAGTAGATAGTACAGAGGATATAACAGGATATATGGCAGACAATAGGATAGGAGAGTGAATAGGAGCGAATATGGAAAAAATGTAGGAAAATAGAAATAAGGGTAGAACAAAGGATGGGGTCGAAAACGGGATCATGGTTAAGAGCGAGATTAGAAGCATAGGTAGGAGGGAGAATATGAGCCAGTATAGAAAAATCTGATGTGGCCAACACATGACTTTCTCCATATTTGGGGTATAGATATTTAAATTATTATGAATAGCATTATGAGGAAAAATTATCATTTCGTATCATAAAAGAATACAGCCATCCTTATTGCCGTAAATTAGGTATATTTTGAATATTTTTACAGAATTCACCGCTACATGGTGGTGGCGCTGTATACTCAAAATTAAGATAAAGTTAAATATCTCCGAAATGGATGGTTCTACGAAAATTTGTTTCAAACAACTTTGGTCCTCACGAATATTAGGAATTACGATGTTTTTAAGGAGATATTTGACGGAAACCGAAAAAACCGATTATTTATAAATAATTCCTAAACAATGACTGCTATGGAAAATTATTTCAAATGAAATTTGTAGGAAATTACATTCTCTATAACGTTTGTGTAGAATTGTATATGCAATAATGATGTTTTAACGGAGAAATATCGCAAAAACCGAATCGGGTTTCGAGTAAACCTCGGCTTCCGCTTAACCGTTATAGTTAAAAAATTAATCAGTTCTTTGTGCCCATACCAAAGTGTTATATTTGAAAATTGGTATCGATATGGCAGGTATTTCCTGAGTTAGAGCGCCCACGCACGCGCGCGCACACACACACACAGACATCATTCCGAAAATAGTCTAAGCGTGTTCTAGGGACCTCAAAACGTGTATTTCCGTTGAAATCTCGAAGTCGATTTTTTTCGTGATCACAATACTTTCCCATTACTAGGTACGGAGAAAGTAAAAATATAGGAAAATAGAATTAAAGGTAGGACAAAGGATGGGGTCGAAAAGGGGATCACGGTTAGGAGCGAGATTATAAGCATAGGTAGGAGGGAGAATATGAGCCAGTATTGAAGAAGGACAAGAGAAAGAATGTGAAATAGGATAGGAGAAAGCATTAGGGCTAGGGTGGAAGAGATAATACGAGCCAGAATAGAAAAGGGATAGGACAATAGATAGGATGGTGGATAAGTGAAAATTAGGGGAGAAGAGAGAGGAAGGAAAGGTAAAGGTGAGATTGAAAGGGATGAGACGAAGAGAGAGAGAGAGAGGGGAATGATGAAATGAGGAAGAGGGACTTGGAAATGGGAGGAAGTTGAGGAAAATGAGGTACTAAGCAGGAAGACGTAAGGGGGGGAGGTGTGAAATAAAGGGTGCGGGATAAAGATGAAACACAAGAGAGCGTAAATATACGACGGAGAAGAGAAGTAGGGTAAGCTGGCAGGGAAGACGGACAGGGAAGATTGCATGCGCGAAGCGATGACCGATGTAGGTGGGCCCGAGGATCAGGGTAAAGATGAGGGTTAAGACTGCGTTGTGCGTGGGGAAAATGCGTAGGAGAGAATTTTGGCGGAGGCGAGAGAAAAGGGGATTTGGATAAAAATAAAGGCGGCGAGAGAAGAGAAAAGGGGGAGGTTTTTTTTAGAGGGGAAAAGGGAGAGGGGTGGAGAGAGAGAGAGGGAGAAAACCTAGAGGGGTTTGGGGCAGAGGAAAATGTTAATAATTCGTCGTGCAGAAGGGTGGAGGTGGCGGCGGGATTTTGTGTGTGTGTGTGTGTGGTAGCGGAGGTGGATAGGGAGGCGCAAGGGTTGTGCGTGATATCCGCAGAGGAGTTTGGTTTATTGAGTGGCGTCCCCTGAGGGGAGAGAGGGAGGGAGAGGGATTTTTTTAAGGGGACGAGAGAGAGAGAGAGAGAAAGGGGGTTGGGAAAGAGACCGGGAGGGTCCCCTGCGACGAACGGATGGCCCCTGTGTTTGTGAACGGAGAGACCATTTTCGCTTTGGAGATAAGGGTGGTTTTTATTTTTTAAGAGGCGAAACCGGCAGCTGGAGGACAACTTTGGACGATCTCTCTCTCTTTTTTCCTCAATCTACCTTTCTCTTTACTTTCCTCTCTCTCCCTCTCTTTCTCTCTCCCTCTCTTTCTCTCTCCCTCTCTTTCTCTCTCTCTCTCTCCCTCTCTTTCTCTTCCTCTCTTTCTCTCCCTCTCTTTTTCTCTCTCCCACCTCTTCTATCCCGCCCTTTTTCTATTTTCTCCTTTCACTATTCCTCTCTCACCCTCTTCCTCCCCGTCTACCTCTCACTCCGCTATTTCCTCTCTCTTCTGTTTTGGTAGTGGTTGCCCTAGAACACGGATGGCGAACCTTCTATTGCCCGCGTACCAAATATTGCTGAATTGTGGAATCTTTTCCTCCTCACGTGCCACAAAAACATCCTTGATATTCTTTACGTGCCAACTAAATTAAATTCGGAATCAAGACGTAAGAGATTGAAATTTTTGCGACTATAAAACTTACGTTTACAAAGTTAGCTAAATAACCCAAACGTTTTTCCGGCACTAAATCAGTACGATGAATGCTTTGATTGGTTTTCGCCTTTCGTTGGCGTGCCAACCAAAATCGTCTTGCGTGCCACTTATGGGACGCGCGCCATAGGTTCGCCATCACTGCCCTAGTTTGATTTTGTGAGAGCGTTTTTATATTAATACTAGAAGCGCTTTTTTTATGGCCGTTGGTCGCACATTTTTTGAGAGAGATTCTCGCATCTCTCTCTTCTGGTTTTTGCGGCGTTGGTCCATATGTGGTATCGGATGAATGTGGTAGCGAAATGTGCAAATTTTAGAGACATTAAACATATATTTTATGACGGAATTTTTTAAAATAAAACATGAAACGATGAATCGTTATTATTTTCGAGTATTTGGAAATGATGTCACGAGATATCGCAAAAATTCACATATTCGGAGAGAAATATTTTTAAAGTACACTATTTTAACACGATGTTATTTCCTCCCTGTAGGTTAATTTGAAAATGTAACCAAAATAAGGCGTATATCATTCTTTCAATTTAGATTCAATCTATATCTTTCGACAAATGCTATCGTATTTATAAAAAGGTACTTAGCTCAAGGGCAAATACCGAAAGTTGTCAAAGTTAAAGCGAAATTGTGTGTTTTGTTCCTGAAATTCGTAATATCGTGGCAAATTACGTTCACGGAATGAAGGACGCAAACGTAGCGGGATAAATTAAGCACCAAGCGACCTTTTGGGATTTAATTCCACATATTTTCCCCAGAATATTCTTATTATTCTAGTTTTCCCCGAATAAAATATATTTGAGCTTTCATGAAAGGCAATATCCAGCAAAAGCGATACTCCATGTTACTCTGCCTTCATTATCAATCTTCGTAATATGTTAAAGGTTTGCTAGAAAAGTCTCTGCAGACGCTTCTTTTTTTATATCTTGCTTTTGTTCCGCCACTCACCCCACTCTCTCTCTCCTGACGGAATTGAATTTCAACGTCAATTAACGTCATTTTATATCACAATCCTCGCATTAAAGCAGTTATAAAAGGAAGATAAGTAATACGGTGAACTTTTATGGCGCTGTCATTACTTATTGTTAGTCATAGCTGGGTTCTTATTAAATATCACTAAATAAATGTCTCCGCGGGGTGCTTCAATATTGAACCTAACTAGTTTTCTTTTTTTTTGTTTGGGAGGGGGGACTTTGAGTATATAAAAGTCCGATTAAAGGTAAATATTGGTCGCATCTACATTTTTAAAAAAATGTCGTATCCAAGTTAAAAAAGAATTTCCCCAGCCAATCTCAGTTTTTTGTGTGACATTTATTCTTTTTTGCTTCTCTCCTTTTGATTCTAAGGTACGCAGCTCAAAAGCGTCAACTTTATGTATGGAATATTGGATGGGAAAGAAGAGGGGAGGGGGGGGAGAGGGCGAAAGGAAAGGAATGGCTGGGAGAGGGCGAGGATGGGGGCAAAAATGGGTTTTTATGAAGGAATAGAAAGAGAAGGGGTTGAAAAAAGGAAAACTCTTCGCACCCTTGCGACAAATAGGGATTATTCCGGAATTTTTTGCTGATTAACGCCATTCTTGTCTTAATAAATATGTAAAAAAGATGTGCCCCGAAATAAAAGCGGTTTTGCGTGGGACGTGACCTGAACGCTAGAAACCAACGCGTCAGAAGAAAGGCTTTATTCCGAAGGAGCCAGATTTCTTGATTTCGAGGTTTCATATGGAATAATTCCTCTTTGTACAAAAGTATTAATATTTGTGTGGTTTATGTGGTAGAAAAATCAATATTATATACGAGGTGCTATCAAAAAGTTACCGGACTGGCCGCGTGGAGCGCTAACCGGACATAGTAGGGACTTGGGCCTCTAGTTAGCGCTAAAGAGCTTCATTGTGAAGCAGTGTGCCGAGTGTCACATTGATAAATGCAAGCGTTTTTTTTCACGAGCGTACGTGTACTATCATATTTTCAAAATCATATCAGCGTTGCAAAATTGAAGTGTTCGAATATGTGTGATATCTTAGGTTGGAATCATATCAAAATATTTCGTAAAAGACTACATTATAAGCCAATGGTTTAAAAATATTATTGACATACTAATCAATAACTTACATATTTCCGATATATTATCGTTTGAAGAAATACCAACTAATTGACGACTCTGAATTGCTTATTGTAAGTAGAATGGAATAGATTTTGAAATAATTTTAGATTAGTATTAATATAAACCCATCCATATTACTTATTATACTAGATCAAACTAATGCCTCTTAAACAGCAATAAATTCATGAAAAAGCAAAAAAAGTTTCATTCTGTATTATTCTAGATAAACTCCACAGCTTCAGACTATTGATCAGATTTTTACTTTCTCCATACGTAATATAGGGAAAGTATTGTGATAACGAACAAAATCGACTTCGAGGTTTCAACGGAAATACACGTTTTGAGGTCCCTAGAACACTTTTAGACTAGCCCGACCCTAAAAAAAAGATATTCCACCGTCTGAAACGAAAGAATTAGTCTGCCACGATAGTTTAGCGCTAGAATATCTCCCCGACAAACGTAGGCTCTTGGTTCGATTCCAGGTCATCGCGTAATTATTTTTCTTCACTGATTTCTAGTTTCTTCCCCTACACCAGTGGATGAATAAAAAAGGTACCCCCGTTTTCGAGTTGCGTATTGCAGCTTATAATGAGAAACGAGGTGTGCGGTAGAGGAAGAGAGAGAGAGCGAAGAAGGAACGTTTTTTTTTGAGGAAGAAGAAGAAGAATTGGGGAGCTCTTTCAAGGGTAAGAAACGAAGAAGTTGGGTGGGAGGGAAAAAGAGAGAGCCATAAGAGCGGGCACAAAAGGAAGTAGGGAAAGATCAGTAGGGTTTTGGTAATGAAGAGACGGTAAAAAAAAGGGGGAGGATGAGGGAGAAGAATGCTTATAAAAAAAAAGAGGAGATCCATGGCGTGTAGTAATGAGGAAGGAGGTGGGAATGGAGGGGGTGGAGGGTTATAGAGGGGGTAGATTCTAAAGAATGGCAACGGGTCGAATAAAAAAAGGGAGGGCAGTAAAAAAAAGAGGGGGAGAGAGAGAGAGAGAAAAGGAGAGAATTGGTTTTTAAGGTTGGGGAAGGAATAGGAGGGCGGTTTTCGGAAAGCAGTGACAGGAGGAAGGATGGAGTGTAGGGAAGGGGAATTGAGGACGGAAGGCGTGACTTGGTACGCATTATGTGAATCCTTATCCTTCAACCTGCCTTAGGGTTTTATTTTATATCTTAGGAGGTGGAGGAGGAGAGATGGTTTGAGGATTGGTGGATCCCCACGCGTTAAGAATTGCGGGTTTTTTTAAATTTTTTTTATAAGGTCACCGTCCCATTTTAATGAATGAGGGGGAGGGGAAAGGTGGGGAGGATGAGGTTGTAAGGAGATCGCCTCCATGAGGAGAGCAATGAAAACGTGGGAGATGGCTTCATTTAATTTTACTTTCTCCATACGTAGTGTTGGGAAAGTATTGTGATGACGAAAAAAATCGACTTCGAGATTTCAACGGAATTACACGTTTTAAGGTCCTTAGAACACGTTTAAAATATTTTCGGAATTATGTGTGTGTGTGTGGATGTATGTGATTGTGGGCGCTCTAACTCAAAAAGTACTTGTCATATTAATACCAAATTTCATATACCTACTATAAGTCATTAACATGAGCACAAAGAACTGATTAGCTTTTGGACAATACCGGTTAACCGAAAGTCGAGGTTTATTCGAAACCCGATTCGGTTTTTGAGATATTTCTCCGTTAAAACATCATCATTGTATATACAATTCTATACTAAGATTATAGAGTATGTAATTTCCTACAACATTTATTTGAAACAATTTTCCATAGCGGTTACTGTTTAGGAATAATTTATAAATAATCGGTTTTTTTCGGTTTCCGTCAAAGATCTTAAAAACCTCGTTATTGTTAATCTTCTTAAGTATCAAAGTTGTAGAGAATAATATTTCTTCCTAGTTTTGTTTGAAACAAATTTTCGTAGAACCATCCATTTCGGAGATACTTAATTTTTTCCTAATTTCCAGTATACAGCGCCAACTACCGGTGAATTCTGTAAACATATTCAAAATATAATTTACGGCAATGACTACTGTATTCTTTTGCGATCGGAAATAATAATTTTGCCTTATAATGCTATTCATAGTAATTTAAATATCTATATCCCAAATATGGAGAAAATCGTGTTGGCCACATCAGATTTTTTTACGCTGAGGAAGGAAATGGTGTTGACAGATCGAGCGTCATGATTTGGAGCGGAAGGACAAGGGGATTTCAATACTCGATTTGAGGAAATGACTCCCTGATTATCTGGCAGAGTAAAAAAGTGTATTAGAAGCATTTTCAAAGAAATTATACGCTTTCGGGAAAAATGAGTGATAGACAAGTTGTGACCGACCTGCGAAATAATCTACTGATATGCGTCAGTAATTTGAAAAACATTTCGTTTATCCGTTATATTTCTCGTATGCTGTTATACTCCTTTATACTAATTGTATCAAATAATTCGATACATTTTTAATAAAAACAATCCGGCAATTCTGTTGGTTACTGAGCGTGAACAAACGAGTTCACCTTATGGTTCCATAAAAAGTCGTTTTTATGAAACTTTAGTAAATGTTTCAACAATTCAACCAAAAGATTTATTACTGGTGATCACATCTATACGAGTTTCTTCTGGACGCCTTAATAAGCACTGGCGAAATTTGCATATAATTGTTATTCATGTCAACATCGTTTTAATAAATGAAAAACGTACTCATTTTATTTTAGAGTAATGTAGTTGCGCGTCAAAATAATTACGGGATTTTAAACATCATATTAAAGTGAATCAGTTTTATCTCAAAATGGCTTTTGTCCCAAGCTGATATCTTATCTAAAAACAATAAAAGCCTTCCTGGTTATTTTGTTGCACTGCGTCCCTTTGTCTAACGCTCTCTCTCTCCCTCCCTTTCTCTCTCTCTCTACTTCACTTCCAGCTCACCCCTTCTCTTCTTCCTCTCCCAATCCATCTCTCCCCTCTTTTAACTCTTTCTATTTCTCTCCCTTCCTCTCTATCTACCTGCCATCCTCTCGACATCCCCCCTCCCTCTTTCTCCACATCTATATAGTTGTTTAGATTCGCAAAGTTATACATACTAAATGATAAATACCAGTCCCATTAGGATAGCATAATTTCGCGAAAATCCAACTATGGCTCTTGCAATGACAGCAACCATAAAAAAACGTGAAATTTCGGCGTCAAAAACGAATTTGTGGATCGGTTCAACGCGTATTCGAAAATCGACGGTGGGGAAATAAATTGTCAAAGACGTTTCTGCCCCGGCGCGCTTTTTAATTTCAATCCTAAGAATATAAGAAGGCGGTGAATACAGTAAAAATTAGTAATAGTATTAATTTATAATGACAATAGATACGGAAGGGAAAATTACAAAAAAATCAAGGGTCATCCGAATGCCAGAAAAAGAAGGAAAATTGAGCATGCGTATTAGCGGGAAGCTATTAAAACAACTTCTAAATACCTCGGAAGCATAATAACAAGGTATGCAAAATGCATTGATGAAGAAAGGACTGGAATAAGAAACGCTAAAAGATTCTGACGGGCGAATACAAATTGGTTTAGGGAAAAATAAAGCAAGATATACGTAAAAAATTGCAAAAATGCTACGCATCGATTAATAAACAAGAACATCATCATAGGTAGTCTGTCCGTTGACAGGTCCGTGATTATTCTAGGTTAAACTTGGTTCTCCATATACTCCTATTTTCCGCAGTTTTCTTCATGTCTCTTTCCCTTTCAAGTCGTCTACTAGATGAAACCTTTTCCTACCTCTTTCTCTTTTTCCATCCAGTTTTCCTTCTAGCACTTCTTTAATCATGCACTCTCTCCTCAGGTAATGCCCTATTCAGTTCGCCTTCCTCTTTCTGATAGTCTGTATAATCGATCGCTTCACTCCTATTCTTCGTAGTTCTTCCTCATTTTTCACCCTATCTGCCCATTTTATCTTCAGCATTCTTCTCCATGTCCACATTTCGAAGCTTTCCAAGTATTTAATATCATTTTTCCATAGCGTCCATGTTTCTGCTCCGTACAAAGCTATACTCCATACATAGCATTTTATCAACCTCTTGCGGATTTCCTGCTTTATATTTCCCGTTAGCAGGAGTTTCTTTCTTCTGAATGCGGCTTTTGCTTTTGTTATTCTAGTCCTGATTTCATCTGTACATTTTGCTTCTCTTGTTATGATGCTTCCAAGGTATTTATAATCTGAAACTTGTTCTAATGGCTTTCCTCCAATACTTATGTTCAAATTTTCTTCTTCTTTACTTGATATTCGCATAACCTTGGACTTTTCTGTATTAATTTCCATACCGTATTTTCTACCTGTTATCACTACTCTATTTATCATTTTCTAGAATTCCTTTTCCTTTCTTGCTAGAAGTACTTGATCATCCGCGTATTTCACTGTTCTTATAATCCTTCCTCCGATTTAGAAATCTCCCGTGCCTTCTAACGCTTCCTGCATTAGTCTCTCTCCATATATATTGAATAGAATCGGCGATAGACAGCAGCCCTGTCTTACTCCTCTACCGATATGTACTCCGCTGGTGTCCGTATTCTCCAACCTGACCTTTACAACTTGGTTCACATATAGATTCCTGATCAGTCTCCTGTCTTTCCAGTCTACACCTATATCCTTTAATATCCTCATCAGCAGTACCCAATTTACTCTATCAAAGGCCTTCTGCCAGTCGACGAAACATACGCAGCAATCTTGTGTGTACTCTATTGCCCTTTCTGATATGATTCTCATTACACAGATAGCATCTCTGGTTCCACGTCCTTTTCTGAAGGCGAATTGCTCTTCCCCTAGCATTTCTTCGGCCTTTTTCTCTAGTCTTTTATTAAGAATCCCCGTGATGATCTTCGAAGTGTGTGACAGTAGGGATATCGTTCTGTAGTCCTTACACTGCATTGCCTTGGTTTCTTCTTTAGAGGGATCATTGCTACATCTAAGAAATCCTGAGGCCACTCTCCCGCGTCGTGAATCTTGTTAATTAGTTTCGTAATCACTTTTAGTCCTTCCGATCCCATGACTTTAATTACCTCTACCGGTATTCCATCGCTGCCCGTAGCTTTTCCTTTCTTTAGTTCCTGTATCGCCTTTTCTACTTCGCTTTTCATAATACTTGGTCCCAAGTTGCCTTTTTCAATGTAATTTTCTTCTTCCAGTTCCATTTGTACCGATCCTGCCTGCTTTTTGTATAGTTCCTTAATGTATTCTTCCCATACCTGTGCTACATTCTTTGGTTCTGCGACTATTTTCCCATCTGTATTAATAATTCCTTTACCACGAATCCCATTAGACTTCTTATCTTCTAACTCCAGTGCCCTAGCGTACATCATATCGTATCGTCCTAACTTCTCCATCCGTTTTATTTCCTCACATTTTTCTTTTATCCAATTTTCCCTAGCTTTATCTGTTACCTTCTCATCTCATTGTTTATGCGTCTATAGTTGGCTCTACCTTCTTCTCTCATCCATTTTCTCCAGCATTTCCTTAGTGATCCATGGTTTTCTGATTTTCTTCTCTTGTTTCCCAATCTCTTTATTCAAGCTATCATTGATGCTGGCTTTCACTTCCATTCCGTCCAAGATATAACAATAATAACCGTAAAGAATATTTTTGAGAAACCCGTTTTAAATAACTATTTGTAATAATATTAGACAACTTTAATTTTACTTATAAGTTCTATTGCTTAACTAGGGGTGATATAATTAATATGTATAGCATGTAATGTTCACTGAGGATTATTTAGTACAGGCATATAGTCAGTGCTTTACTTGGAGGCTGGTGCGTCATTTAAGGATCCAAAAAACACCAGCGATTTCTCTGTCTGGTTGGTGT
The DNA here is from genome assembly GCA_036926305.1 of Uropetala carovei. Taxonomy (NCBI): domain Eukaryota; kingdom Metazoa; phylum Arthropoda; class Insecta; order Odonata; family Petaluridae; genus Uropetala; species Uropetala carovei. The sequence continues at coordinate 231,236 of JAXCHB010000316.1, read as the reverse complement.
CCCCCTCAGGCGGCAAGAAGACGAAACTTTAGCCGCAGCGTAAACCATCCCTACTCCCTTCTCACTGCTGCTATAGATCAATGGCGGAGGTGAATACTTTTCTCAATGGCTCTTACGTATCTTACGTAGGTCCCTACTACGCCGTGTGGAACATAGTAACATGGTTAGAATGAGAATGGGCTTCGCTAAAATATGAATTGCAACTTGAACCGATTCATTCCACTTGTTTTTTCAAAAACCCTTCTGCTCTCATGATCACACTCGCAGTTACTCGTTTTACTACGGTGAATTGAATCCTTTAAAATGTAAAATAATCCAGAAACGATACGTTCGGAAATAGATCATTGTTTTACTGTTATTTAACTTTCCCATGCTTAACTCAAACAGTATCTTATGCGGATATACATTATTATCACAGTTTATACCTAGGGTACCGTAAAAAATTTCAAAGTATTAATTTCAGAATAATTACAGGTCCTTAGGATAAATATTTTAAATTTATTTTTGGAGTATGGTTTTAATGTAATCGCAGTTTAACTGAAGAGAAAATTACAATACTATATCTCACTACCTTAATTGTACCAGTTACAATAATTTGAATTTAGCAGTAATTGTTACTTGGTAATAAAATAAGTATTATACCTATATATAATGACAAATATATAATCATTCGGTTCTTTCAGGATATTATCATGTTCCTTGCATATATTAGACTTCCGGTATCATTCCTTCTCTCGATCGCTTATTTTATCTTTGTAAATGGGTCTTCCAGTAAAAGTGGGAGTTTCAATCGTTCATAAAAACATCACTTCCACTTTTACGGAAACTCATACAAAATCCTACAAAAACTGCCTAACGCTTAATTGAATGCCATTATTTTTTTTCTTGATGCGATTAGTTTGTATATCTATATTGGTGTAACAAGCATCCCATATTCCCACTGCGCATTCTGCCTGCGATCTCCAGCCAGAGATAGGCTACACATCTCGTTTGCTTTTTCGGTACTAATCAGTGGAACTCTATTTACGAAAGATTTTTATCGTAGGCAATTCCCATGTGAACTGTGTGACAGATCGTTACATACAGTTACATCTTGATATTTAACAAGATCGTTTGATGGAATTTATATATATATATATATATATATATATATATATATATATATATATATATATATATATTCCACTTATACTAATTGATGTGTGATATGTTTGTGTACATGTGTATATATGCGACATTATTCCCAAAAATATGACAGTTCACGGGTGATGAGCACCAGAATGATAAATAAAAATAAATTTCACGGGAGAACGCTTAAACAGGGCAATATGAAAGTTCACGTTAATTTTTAATAAAAAATTAATTCAGCGCTGTATTTATTGTAATCTTAGCCTGTTTTAAAAATTCATCAAGCATTCTAAACAATGATATCGATTATCAAATATGACGTTATTTAGCAGGCGAAGGGCTCTTATTTGTTTTTCAGCGAAGGATACTGCATTTATTTATTTAAAAATCATTTCACCCGTAATTTTACGCACGTACACAAACGAGCGCATATTTGCATAAAACACGTACCCGCGAATCTCGCATAAATGCGCGTAATTCTGACGTGTCTTTTAATCAGGGTTATTATAAGATCCTGAATCCAAATTACCGCTATCACTCACCTTGATGCAAATCGATCATTTGGCGATAACAACAGGGAAGCTAGCGCTGCATTGCTGTCAAGGCGCTTGATTGATGTCGTACACGCCCCAAAAGCCATATATCAGGGCGTTGCATGCGTGCCGTGTGTACCCCATGAGCCGAAAGCGTGCTTCACGGTGACATAGGACACGAGCGTTGGGGCCATTGACAGGGAGTGCTATTAGGGAAATCCCGTACGCTATGGCTTCTAAACGGCTCTATTACTCTTTGGAAAATTTTGGTCCAACGCGTTAGAAAAACCCTCCAAGAAGAAGGATGCCGAAAAAGGAAATATATATTATAAATAAATGTCGATTATTCTCGAGATTCTTGTATTATATAGATACTGAAATACCTCGATAACTTAAATCGGTTAACAAACAATACTGGTTTATACAAGCAGTGCTTCAGGCTCAAGCGGAAACAAAGGAAGTATAGGAAATTATTGCGATTTCAACATTAATATATTTTTTGCTCGCATTAAGGGGGTTCTGATTTATCCGTAATCGTTTAATCAATTAATCAATCAAAGGACGAATAACTGGCCTATCAGCCATAATTTATATGTCTTAGAATTTCCCGACTTTATTACATAAAGTTTTTCCTACAGCCCATTGATAATCTTAGCATTCTATTTATAACCACCATAAGAATGGTAAAGGACAAAATGCAACTTATCTCAAACAAATATAGTTTCTGCTGGCATATTTTAGTTTTTTATTTGAAAAAATACAAACCTAAATCCTGAGCGGTCTGTAAATGTAGTTGTTTTGGGAAGAGGCTATTAGCGTTACAATTGCACAAATAGTCATAAAAATTACATCTTGCGATTCAAGTAATTTCGTTATAAATTTAACCTGATTTTAATTCTTAATATTCAATTTTAGGAAACAACTTATACACAATGTTGAATTGCCTTTATTAAAATATTTCCTTAATCCAGGATTACAGTTTGGTAGCTGACATTATCTTTAACTGCCATTTTAAAAATAACTTTTGCAGTGTTATCTTACGCGATACCTTAGAGAACTTTTAAATGAGAACTGCAGAATCAGTGGCCTTCTATGGCTCATCCTGACCTCATATCCTTCTTAAAAAATATAATTTACAATTCCATCTCTAAAATTAGTAATTGAAATTGAATTCTTACTGTTTACCACATTCTACCGAAGCATTCACTACATATATACGTACAACCATATCTATTAAATTATTATACCACTTTTTACCTCTGATAGGTATATCATTTTATCCAATAATCAATCAAGTTAATTCACACCTCTTATTAAGGCATTGCAGATATGAAGTGCGATAGGCTTTGAAATAGCAATTCTAGCTATTTCGGCTCCATCTTTGTACTTGCAGTTCTAGTACTATCATATCGAATGCGGATGCGACTGAAAACAATTTTAATATATAGTATCCTGGACCCGTAAGCATTCTGAACTCTTCCGAGATGCAGTTAGATCGTGAAGCATAGTTCACATTACACTTACGTTACGATAACATTATAAATTATACGAATTTAAAAAGATAGTCTAATCTGTACGAGTAGTGTATGCAAACTCAAATGAGAACTCTGCACGCTATAGGATTAATTTTAAATGTCTTACTTCATACAGGTAATTTTTGGTAAATTTCCCTCTAATATGTTCGATTGGCAAACGCCATAATGAAACAAACGCCATTCATTTTAACATTCAGGTTTTAATTGCAGCTATATAAAAGCATAATTACGAAATGTAATATTATCTCTCCTTTAAAGTAAACCATATAATGTCAATGCAATCACATGGATCGACATTAAAAGCAGTATTCAAGTAATGAACTCCAGTCTTAAGATTTCTCTAAAAACTATCAGATAAACGAGAGAAAGAGATTAATGCATCTATGGATACGCAAATGGAAAAACGCCGTTGTCACATATTTTACTTAAGTAGCATTCCAAACATTTATTTATTCAGACCATGGCAGTTTAATTCACTAATACCCTTTAAAGGATCCGAATAATTCACGGAATAAATAAAAGGAAAAAAGAAAAAAAGTCCCGTTAGGAGAAAATAAAAAGAGAACGCCGTTTTTTTTTTACCATTAAGGAATTTCATCAATCTTCTCCATTGAATGCGTACACAACATAGGGAATGAGGGAGAAATAAATGAGCAACGATAAATAAAAACACGAGAGTTTTTAGGAACAAAGCGCACGCACGGAGGGGTTTAGGAATAAGAGAGGAGATTCTCCTCTCACCGTCAGGGCGAAAACGCACTCCCGAAAATCAACCCCCATTGGCCGGCTTCTTTTTTCCCATCCATTCTTCTTTTCACGTCCTCTTCCGTATTTACTCTTCTCTTTTTCCTCTCTTCCAATCAATTTTACGACTTATACTTTTCTACCTCCCTCTTACCATTTCCATTCACCCTTCTCTATGTCGGGATGTATTAACAAAAAATAAATATAAATGTGTATACATACATACATACATACATACGTACATACGTACATACATACGTACATACGTCCATACATACGTACATACGTACGTACATACATATATAAACTCGAGATTAACCGCATACTTGTGTAGCCGGAAGTTTTCAAATTTGTAGCTTATAATTTTTGAATACTGCATTACACATGCAAGGTAATTACTTTTCCCCTACTTAAGTTGTTAATACGTTGTGCAGAATTTCTTTGTCTTTTTTCACTACCTGAATATTAGTTTATTTTCTCAAATTCTAAGTGCAACGCTTAAATGAATTAGCGTCGGTTTTGAAGTATCCGGTAGTTGTGTTTGCATAAATTTAATATTAATCGGTCCTTATTTAAATGCGATATTTGGGAAATCTAGACCAATCGTACACCTAGCTCCGAAATGACGAACGCAGACATTACCCTATTCGGTAGCATTCTAACTCGAGACCATAGTATCCGTCGGCAGGTATTGGAAACACTCGTCTACCGCGCGTAACCAGTTAAAAACCTGACGGTGTTAGTACTTGCTCTTCACCAATTTCGTTATTTTGATTAACATTTCACGCTTCCTTCATCCACGTTTTCTCGTTTTTTTATAATCTATACATCCCACTCTCATTTGTTGTTCCTCATTCATATTTACGTTGTTCTACTCTATTTCCTTCACTTTCGTGCAGGCATTCTTCTCTCTCTCTCGTCTTCTCCTTTTCATCTCACCGTCTCTCTTCACTGCACATTCTTATTCCCTTCTCCCTAACTTTCTCACCCTCCTCATCCAATTCCTTCTTCTCTTCCACCCCCCCTCCCCCTCTCTCTATTTTCCGTTCGAATTTCTACTTGCGCTTACACACACACACACTCGATCCACTTCTTCTTTCTCCCTTTTAGTCCAGAAAACGTATACAGTTAGACCGAAAAAAACGGCCCTTTTCCCTCCCCCTCTCTCCTCCCCTTCCCCACCTCCTTCCCCCCCCTCTCTCTCACGCGATCCCCGCAAACAAACTCCCACAATTCCCTCCGCTACTACGGTACGCAAGAATGCTCTCGCAAGGCGCCGTGCCGGTGAATAATGATCCGGGGCGACAGTCATTTGTCACCCATCCCTACGATCCCCCTCCACGCAGAGCTCTTCTCATCTGTTTTCTACTCTCCCCTCTTCCTCTCTCTCTCTCTCTCTCTCTCTCTCTACCTCCCCTCCTCTCTCTCTCTCTCTACTCTTTCCCCACGTCGTCCCAACGTAAGGAACCCTCAATCCATCCAACTACTTTCCCTCCTAACCTTTATCCAGCCAACTCGAACTCCTGCCTGCCTGGCCTCCATTTAAAACCTCTCCCTCTCTCTCTCTGGAACACTTTTTAGGTCCCAATCTTTCTCTCCCTCCTTCTCCCTTTCCCTCCTTCTCCTCCCTCCCTCCACCTCCTTCTCCCTCCCCTCTTTATCTCTCCCGTCGACGCATTCCCGACGTCACCTTGGAAACCGTATTAATACGAGATTAATCCAATTTGGTCGTACGATTTCTATGAAGCGAGAGTTGAAAAGGGGGAGAGTAGGGGATGGTCACGTTGGGATATATTGGAGGGGGGAGAGGGAGAGGTGGCGGAGTTTAAGGATGAAAAATTAGCGTAAAAAGATGACCTCAGGTAGCGAGGGTGGTTGGAATTCTGTTGTGTGGGGTTTTTTTTATGGGAGGGGGGAAAAAGGGTGGATATATCGGAGTTACTAATCAAATTAATTGGGAGGGCGTCTCGTTCCGTGTGTGTGTGTATCCGATAGGTAAGTCGACTAAATGTAATGCAGTGGGATGACAGAATGTTCGGGTGAATGGAATAGGGATTTATTAAATTGATTATCCTTAAACAGTGAAAAGGTTTCTGAGGCTTGTTAATCTGCATAAGTGATATTGTTTTCTAAAACAGCGGAGTATAGTATATTTGATCGATTGTTTTTAAAGATGATCTTAAAGGGGACATTTGATATAGACAAAAATGTTAGCATGATCTAAGTAGCAAGAAGTTCATTCGTTTGCATGCATTTAAAAGAATAAATATATTACTGGACGCATTAATTTAATTTTAAAAAATACAAGAATACCTTTACATTAAGAGAAATCAACAGTAAGGATCTCGCAAATAATTTTATTTAATTTAATAGTGTTTAATTACCTATTGCTCAAATTAAACTAAAATCAAAACATCTTTCATGCTACTCGGTGGCTTTACCTTAACATTACTATCTACGATACACTTACTGAATATTTATAATATAGCGTAGCATATCCTCAATATCAATTAATAAAGGAATTACAGATATGTTATTTTGAAAATCACATAGTGAATTTCAATTTCAAAGTCAAATAAATTAGACGCCATATAATTAAATTTCGAAAAACAATTCCTTAGTGTAAAAATATTTATAGCGAATACTGAAGTAACCAAACGATTCCACGTAATAACGGAGTCCTCAAAGCAATTAATTTATATTCTAGTTTTAATATACTTAGAAGATTTATATCTATGGTACACTATGAAATAATATCGATGCAAAACATTTTCATGTTAAAGGCATCTTTATAGAAAATAGAATGCATGTCTATCTAGGATGTAGGTAAAGGAATGTCGTTATTCACAAAAGATACTGATGTGTCATTTTATGGCTGTAACAAATCCTGTCAGGTTATATTACTGCATGAAATATTTTTATTGCACTTCTTCACGAATAAGATAAACCATGTGTCGCCATAGGAGATGTTAATCAGCAGAATTTTAGTAGTTTTTTTTTATAGAAAAGGTGTTATCTTCGTGAAACATTGTTGTTTTATGTTGAAACTGTAATTTCAGACAGTATTGGCCTAGTCAGTGGCGTAGCTAGGGCCTTCGGCGCCCGGGGGCAAGGTATCTTTTTGGCGCCCTTAAGGGTGGGGGGGGGGGGGGGGGGTATATTCCCAGTCTGGCCCATATGACCTTTTTTCTTGCCGCCAAATTCCAGGGGGAGAGGTTTACGGGGTCTTCTGTACTCAATTTAGCGTGCTGGCGTCTTTAGGCGATTCCCTGTTTTGCTAACCCATTAGGGTGGCTCTGGGAAACTCAAGCATGAAACAACATATTTGAATGCGATATTGGTACGAGTAAGACTAGATGGCAGGAGATACCTCAACTCAATTGCAAACCCCCTGGCCGGTCGGAACAACACTGTTTACAAGTGAAATCCAGTCTAGGAAATATATAGGCAAAACAAGAGTGTAACCCGAAGAATGAGCAATAACCCCCGACTTCGGGTGAGACATGAACAGGTGGCAACCTGGGTTGCCACCTAAAATTCGTCAATGACCCGGAGATTTCATAATCTGACCCGGAGATTTCCTAATTTAACCCTGATATTCTCATAGGTGAAGAAATTGAAGTACGTTTACTGTTTTCAAATGTTTGATACACAAGAGTTTTCATAAATATGTGAATGTGATGAGCTATATTTTATCGCTCTCTCGCGCAACTTGGCGGCTCCCTCGAACACCAAAAAAAGATTGCAGTGGTACCTACTTTATAACAGCGCCACCAATCCAATACCACCGAATAAATGTTGTAATCAGAGCTACGAACTAGAGATTGTATTCGAGAATTCTCGAGAAATTCCTATTTTTCAAATTCTCATTTCTCGAGAAATTTTTTTTCTAATATTCGAGAATCTCGAGTCTCGGAAAATATTTCTCAAGATTTCGAGATTCTCTGCAAGGCATAGGAATGAACCGTCCATTAGGCGAGAACACCTCTGAAATAAGTGCGAAACCTCCTTGTTGCATTGAAAAAACAAATTGCCAACAGAAGAGATGTGCCTTTAATTACTTTGATAAAAAAGTATCTTCAAGACCCAAAATGCCTACAGCTATGTAAAAAAGACGATTTCTTTGCGCTAAGTCCAAAAAATGAAATCGTCAAAACAGCAAAATTAATCATGAATAGACTATACCATTATTCAAATGAAAAGAATACTACACTGAATCATGCTGAAGAACCAGTTGAAGAAAACATAAAAACGGATCAAGGTGATAGTCTGAGCCTGAATCAACAATTGGAAGAATCGATCCGTAAATGCTTGATGCCAAGCCAAGTAATTGACGATGACTGCCGTTCGTTATCAAAAGAAACGAACGTGTACGAGGCAACGGGAAAACCAACTTGGAAAAGCTGAAAAATGTCTTAAGTACAATTAAACAAACGTCGGAAATCTGGTCTCTAAGAGAAGGGCAAGATTATCCGACAAATCAATAGACTGTGTTTTTTAAAACATTACTTCCTAAGATGAGATAAAAAGTAATGCACTGATAACTGCATTTTTATATTGGCCTTTCTAAGTCATATTACGTTTGTTTGTTATTGAGTTTCAATTAAACATCCTCTGAAGACTAAAAATATGGTATTCATTTCGAAATTATTTCTGTTGTAATGCTAAAGAAAATTATTATCGAAAATAGTAAGTAGCTCACTTTTGTACGAGAAATATTAATTTAAATTAATTTTTTAAAATTCAGAATTATTATCTTCCATTGCCACTTTTCAAGAAAAAAATATTTAATGAAAAATTTCGCACTCGAGATTTCTGGAGAATTCTCGAGAAAAAAAATATTGGGAAAAAAGAGAAATCTCGAATCTCGTGAATGAAAAAAGTCGAGAAATCACAATCTCTACTACGAACCAATCACTGGGATTCAGAGTTTGTTATGATGGTAGCAAATGCACCTAAATTCGAGTCACCCACAAAGTTTTAGCTGCTGATGCGATAAGATTTTTTCTGTGCGTGCTTCAGAAATTAGAAGTGTTTCTTCTAATTGTAAGATTCTAAAGGTTCCTGTGTTTGTAAACTAAAAGTAAATGTGCTGACCGAAGAGAAAATGTAATATCGAGGCCTTCGAGACTGTTTGCTTCATAGGGAGCATTCTGACTTATTTATGCGTACATGTGACGATATAGCATGGGTTTGGGATTAGACTTTGTACAAAACCCAAGCGATAGATATGGTCTGTAATAAGCATCATCAATTTTAAGGCCTTCTGAAGCGTATTTTCAAAACATCGTAGCTAATCTTGCCGACTTGATTTGTGGAGTGTCTATGGTGACCACAAATGGTTGAATATTTTAAGAGACATCCTTAAAAAAAAAAAAAACCGGACTTAAAAATTTTACGGGACTCTTTTTAACTTTGAAATTAAGACAAAAAATATTCTTTGAAAGTATATAAGAAAAATTTTTTTACAAACAAACTTACACAATATAAACGCCAAGCATATAAAAAGAACAAAACATTTATTCTTGAATAATAAAACTAAATTGCACACAATACTAAGAACGTATTCACAAAGAATAGTTTTTGTCACAGTAAGAAATAAACAATATTTCTCGGAAGATTTTTTGCGTTTCAGAAGCTCTTCATTAATAAGAACATAATTATAAAAGTCTTTACAAGAAAGATAGTAGCTGTTCACCTGCAGCTCTGCTTTTGCTGCAATTATGTAAAATCTGTTCCTATTGTCATTCCATTTATTACGACGTACAGAAAATATTCTTTCCACAAGAGCTTTAGAACCTGGTACTGAAGTAATAATTTGCATCAACGTACAAAATTATTTTTTCGCAAGATTTTAATATTACATTCCGTTTATCTAGGAGAGATAAAATCTCGTGTGTAACTTTTCGTAAAAGTGGGTTCATTTCTGTAAACTCTTCAAACATTACATCACATTAATTAAGTAGACGAAATGGAAAATATTACAAAACGGGACGCTCTGGAGAAAAATATTACACTTCGGAAGTAATCGCCGATATTTTCGATACATGTGCGGTCTGGTTTCGTTCCGGCTCATTCCAAGCATTTCATTAATTACACTAAAATACGGGACATGTGATTACCCTATGTGTATCTGAAATCAATATATCTATTTTCGTAAAAAATACTGGACAAAACGTCCCGTATTGATTTGCCACAGGACGCGGGACATTTGAAAAAAAAATTGGCCGAAAAATGGGGCATCCCGTAAAATACGGGACATGTGGTCACTCTGGTACATGTATGCTGTTGACCCGGAGAATTTTACCCTTAACCCGGAAAATAGTCCCAAAACCCGGAGACTCCTGGTCAAATCCGGAAAGGTGGCAACCCAAAGCGGGACTTCGCCTATATTTTGTAAATATTTTTCTCTGACCCGCTCACGATTGCCATTTCTTAAGTCTCAGGGACCATCTAAAAGTAAACAAGCTACGGTACCACTATATCCTAAAGATAAATGAAAGGGTGGTTCACTGCATCTCGGGCCAGTTCCCAGGAACATTTTTGATGACTCGCGCCTCTTCTGTTTTAATCGTATAGGACAGGGGTGAGCAACCTTTTTAAGTGTGCGTGCCAAAATCGCCAAATCTTTGATGCATAATTTTCTTACGTGCCAACCGAAATTTTGTGGAACATATTATTATTTCGTGTCTTTTAAGTATTATGTGAACATTTTCAAATACTCAAAAATCACACTAGAGCAGTAAATTGCTTTCTTCATACACCTTCCAACTTTAATGAAAATCGGATCATGGGGTGTAAAAATGTGGACAGAAACGTATGGACACTGACAAAAAATAGAATTTGGACTCAGAAAATCTCATCATAATCACTCTCTGCATACACCTACCAAGTTTAAGTAAACCAAAAATTAGTACAATTATAAGCGTCCCTACACACTTGCAAATGAAAGAGAAGGGTACTCATGCCATCTAATTACGTGCAGATAACACTTCATAATCCTGAATATTGATAATACATTTCACATAGCTTTAACAATAACTTATGTTTATGGCAATGTAAAGCAAACTTGCATTTATATCTAATAAATTAAACATATTAATTGACAATAAATACTTCCAATCCATATTTTAGTTAATTACGATTGAATTAAATCCAAATCCACGTATATACACACTTTATAAAACCGATAAATGCTTTACGAAACACGAAAAAATATACAACATGATGGTAAAGGAGTCACGCCACGTCTGGCTGCCTCGCGAATGATGCAACAGCTGAGCGGGACAAAACTTGTACGTCAGTATATCGCGGAGATAGATAGCTTGGAAATAGTATGTTTGTTTCATTTTCTTATTACTTATTATTACTAAAACAGTTGATGTTGTTTGTTTCTTTATTGCATTTTTATTTGGTATCGCTCTAATTAATACAATTGTATTCTATTAAGTTAAAATATACCATTCCAGCGAAGATGTTGGATATTTATTTATTTAATTATTTTTTTAAGGTGAGCCCTGGGTTCGTGCCGGAAAAAAGTCGTTGGCGTGCCACGTTTGGCACGCGTGCCAAGGGTTCCCCACCCCTGCTATAGGATATTACTTTACTCCTCGACCGCCCAGCGGATCTGCTTTCACCGATAAAATTCGGTCCGTGAGTTTGCGCCCCTTAAGCCCTGCGCCCGGGGGCAACTGCCCCCCTATGCACCCCCCTCGCTACGCCTCTGGGCCTAGTAACGAATGTTTTGTACTTATTCACGGCCGATTAAAACTTTCTGCAGTATTTAATGTATTTTTATTCCGCTATTTGATCTTTGTTATATTATGAAGTCCTATGCGTCATTATTTTGTGATTCAATTGTTAATGTAACACTTCCATATTTAAAGCCTGAATATTCTTGCCAATTAAATCGTATCTTTGTAGCTGATTTTCTTCTCTTAGCTTTAATAATACTCAGTGAAATGTTCTGTGTTTTTAAATATTCCTTCATAAATATAAAAAAATTGTCACCCTCTTAAAATAACTCGCAGTATATTAATTAACCTTTTTATAAGAATTGTAAATAACGACAGGAAACTTTTAAAGGAAGCTATCACGTATGCGGTAGAGTTTCCACGTTTTTAAATAATTTACAGGAAGCGTTTCTTCGGAAGTCAAATCGTTATTTTCTCTCTTTCTCTCTCTCTCTTTCGCGGAAACATTTTTCGCTACAAATTAATGGACTCTTTGCTAACGTAATTAATGGGTGTGTTGGTGTTGCTAGGAGAGTATTTTAAGTCACTCGTGCATATTGATAAGTAGTTACGCCGAGCAAAGGGCCTCGCATGACAGGCCATCACCGTTTCACGCTAGAAGGGACATTAATCAAACAATAAATCATCTCCGCGAAAACCATTAAGGCTGAAATTTTCTGCATTTCCACGCTAAACAATAGCGAATGGAAATCTACTTTTCTCGCCCCGTTTTATACACTTCCAGCCGTTAACCTGGATTTCTCCCATTACGTTTTTATTTGCTGAAACTTCGGTGTATTCCGAGCGAGATTCGAAGCGAGGGTTATTTTTAAAAAAATAATATTATCGTTATTCTTTTATTATTTTTTTATTTTTGCCGTAAAACCTCCATCGAGTGGAGGGAGTTGAGAAATAAAAACGCGGCCCGGGTTCACTTCAATCCCTTCCCTTTTCTTATCGAGCATGACTCATTTCTTAATTCTTCCGAGCCGTAAGCAGCGTTTTTCATACCGTATCTCGGAGCAATTTCCCTCGGCCGTTATCGTCCAACTTTGTTGTAATTTAGGATGACGCAAAGCAGACTTAAAGCGGTGCGAATCTCCATCTCCGATCTCATTGTGGTTCAAGATGGATGGATCCACCCAACGCGAGAGGCCGTGTTGCACCCTACGGGATTCGAACACGCAACTGCGATTTTCCTGAGGATTTTTTTAAAACCTCGCCCTCAACGGCGGACTGCGTCACCGCTTCTTTTTTATTTTTTTGAAAAGTTGCGGTTAATTTTACGCCTTTCCGTATCGCCCGCGTCGATTCTTTTTTTTTCTTTATCTTTTGTCAATTAGCATAACGCGATCCAAAACGTCGAATTAAAAAAAATGAGCACTGGAGAGCAAGTGACGACGTCTCGTGCGGAAAAGAAGAAAGAAATCGGTCCAGTATGGTCTCGTTAATTTGCGCGATTATTATTTACCGGTATTTTGAAAAAAATCAACAAAACTTGGACGAGATGCTTTTTATTGTTGGTTCGACTTAGGTTGTTAGAAAAATGTAATCCGTTATGTGAATTTTTTGTAAATTTGACTGTTGTTTTAAAATATAAAAATATCCGTTGAGCAGATATTTAAGGTGACATAGATGTTACTATAAATACAAGAATACTTACATGACAAATATTAGGATTCGAAAAAAGAAAAATCTGATGTGGCCAACACATGACTTTCTCCATATTTGGGGTATAGATATTTAAATTATTATGAATAGCATTATAGGGTAAAATTATAATTTCGTATCGTAAAAGAATACAGTCGTCCTTACTGCCGTAAATTAAGAATATTTTGAATGTTTACAGAATTCACCGCTGCATGGTGCTGGCGCTGTATACTGCAAATTAAGAAAAAGCAAAATATCTCCGAAATGGATGGTGCTACGAAAATTTGTTTCAAACCAAACTTGGAAGAAATATTATTCTCTACAACTTTGGTCCTTAAGAAGAATAACAATAACGAGGTTTTTAAGGAGATATTTGACGGAAACCGAAAAAATCGATTTATGAATCCTAATCAATAATTGCTATGGAAAATTGTTTCAAAGGAAAGTTGTAGGAAATTACATTCTCTATAACTTTTGTATAGAATTGTAGATACAATAATGATATTTTAACGAAAAAATATCGCAAAAACAGAATCGGGTTTCGAATAAACCTCGACTTCCCGTTACCCGTTATTATCGAAAAACTAATCAGTTCTTTATGTTAATGTTAAAGTGTTATATATGAAGTTTGGTCACGATATGGCAAGTACGTCGTGAGTTAGAGCGCCAACAATAACATACATACACACACACAGACATCATTCCGAAAATAGTCTAAACGTGTTCTAGGGACCTCAAAACGTGTATTTCCGTTAAAATCTCGAAATCGATTTTTTTATGGGAATACAATACTTTCTCATTACTACGTATGGAGAAAGTAAAAAAGGATTACTTAGCCATCTAGATATATGATTTGGTATAATAGGTAATGATGACTTAATCCTGTTGGAATAATGAAATGGCAACCATTATGTATATATGTGTGTGTGTACCTATATATGTATGTATGTATATGTATAAATACATACACACACATTCTTCAACGCAACTCTTCCGATACAAATATACAGTGATAATTTTACCAAATTTTACCTTATTATTTTCAAATCAGTTTAAACTGAGAACGAAACTAACGGACCCAGAAAAAAAAAACGTCGCGTGGAGTTCTAATATTCCCTTCTCATCCACTTCGCAGCCGTTCACAAATATAATTCCCTCCAAAGTCATCAATCTCTTTAGTAGACTGATCGTTCACGAAGAAAACGGCTTTTGGGGAGGCGAGGTAAGAGTGGCAGGTATAGCGGAGTTATATCCGATATGAGCGATAACACAATTTTCAAGCGGAATGGCGTAGCGATGAAGGAAGGAGGAGAGTAGAGCGTTTTGAATAACGATTCCTCGGCCCTAATTTTACAACCTAACTGCAATTCTAGGGCGCGATAAAAGTTAACGGGGAAATATGAATTTCCACTTTTTTGCAGAGGGCGCGATCACGGCGTGATCTCTTTGTAAAATCGGCCCACTTGAAGGAAGGATAGATGTTAACACACACGCGCACGCTCTTCCCTAAAGATACGATGAGAATACCCAGTGATTAACGTCCGCACGAATACAATGGGTAGGTACAAAGTCTAATTACATTTACATAAAAAAAATCAAACTGAGGAGCTCGTGGGGAATTTTTGCTTTCGCTGCAACGGTTAAGTTTGATACGTTTGAGATTTACTTATGAATTATTCGTGAGGTTGAAATTTGCATACTTGTGTATCTTAATATGTTGCTTAATTATTCCATTA
The DNA here is from genome assembly GCA_036926305.1 of Uropetala carovei. Taxonomy (NCBI): domain Eukaryota; kingdom Metazoa; phylum Arthropoda; class Insecta; order Odonata; family Petaluridae; genus Uropetala; species Uropetala carovei. The sequence goes on along the minus strand of JAXCHB010000316.1, from coordinate 216,177 downwards.
ATAATAAAATGAATCCTTTCCGCGTTCTTCTAGCTTGGAGCGTTATAAAAAAAAATAATAGACGAAAAGATACCTACGTTAAAGTGCGTGATTAACATTTTAGGAGCATGAAATCAAGTTTTATTTACGAATTTTTGGATGCTGATGCAGACTTAAATAAAACGTATTTCGTAGGTTTTAGTCTTAAACGTCCGTATGGAATTGTATAACCATAATGAAATTCCACTTACAGTGAAATAATATCCTATCAATACCCATTCTAGTAGCATGACATTAGATTCTATTCGACATATCCACATTTCCTCCAGTTTAAAACATTTCGGGTGAATTTGTGTAATTATTTACAACTGAAATATACGGAATCAGCTCGTATTATCAACAAAATTCATTTTTATCACAAAAATATAATTTTTCGCTAACCAGTGAGTTAACTAATACGGTGACTAATGTCTACTTTGTATATTTTTAGATTTGGAAAAGAGTATATTATATTAATTGTAGTGGTGACGATGCGTTTATTTATCCTAAATTTTCCAAAATAGGCGAAACTAGGAGTTATAACATTTTATATATAAAATGACATTAAATATTCGGCGAAGTTAATTTGAACCTCTAAATTATCCTCAAACAAATTAAAAATGAACTTATAAAAAACTCGGGCTCCAGATCGAGTAACATTTAATTTTATCTTGAAGGAATATAACATGAACTCAATGCTTTTTAGTTAAAAAGAATCATGGAAACATTTCATGTTTTGTGGGCCACCGAGAACAAAATGGAAGGCATATTAGTTTCAAAGGTTAAATGCTGCTTCCCATTCAAAACATATTTTGAATGCCCATCGATTATTAAAAGATTATAAGGAGAAACGATTTCTCTTCATGTTTCAAATGTTTTATATAATTTGAAGATACATAAAAGTATCAACGAAATTTAATTTTTACGTACAAGGCAAGAATTTGAATGCCGTAGAAGGAATAGTTTTCTACCAGAAACTTTTCCTGAGCACACGAATTAGAGACATTGAAGTTTCTATCTGTAATCTACTATTTCCATGGAAACTTCGGAAACCGGGTCAGTATCCAATGAAAAACTTTAACCGGATTTATTTTTTCATAACAACACTTATAAAGATGGGAAATGAGGAAATAGTAGAAGAAAATCTACTATGACCGGGAATCGAACCCGGATCTTCCACTTGCCGGGCAGATATTCAACCACTGAACTCCTTTTTCAGAAAGGGAAGCCTCTCACCTTCGGACGACGGCATACCACCCTGCCGCCAACGGCCTGGTGGAGCGTTTTCACCGTCTGCTGAAAGCCGCTATCCGCTGCCACGACACCGAGCAGTGGGTCGACATCCTGCCCATGTTCCTGCTGGGAATACGCTCCGCGCACAGGGAGGACTTAGCTGCCACCCCGGCCGATTTGGTGTATGGTGAGCCTTTGAGATTACCAGGAGAATTCCTTGCTATATATATATAAATTAAAATCATGTGTAATCAGTTTGAACCCACACTAGAAGGTTCCCGTTCAAAAAGTACAGAAAATCAGATAGATTTACACTATTTTCAGGTAGGGATCAAATTTGACCCCAGTGGCGGTTTAACACTAGATAGGTAACGCCGGGTAAAATTTACCCGGACATATGATAAATTGTAGGGTATGTACACTTTCCGTCGAAGGAGGGCAGTCCAGTTCCGGGTAGCTTCAGTGTTTGTTCAGACTCACCAGAAAGTGGATGTGTCACGTGCTACTCAACATTTTTGTTTGTTATACTTATATGGATGTCCGGGTGAATTTTACCTTGCGTTACCTTTTGTGTGGTTTTTTTTATATACGACAATATTAAGATATTTTAAGCATTGTGATGGACCTATAGATTATTTATATTGAAAATGGCTAGGAAAAGGGGATTGTCTTCTGATGATATCACCTTACAACTATTCTTAGGTATGGACTAGGCTAGCTATGCTGGTATCAACCAGACCCGACGGATGTCCTCCAGGATAATCGATTCCCGGTTATAGCAGATTTTTTCTCCTGTTTCCTCATTTCCCATCGTTACAGCTTATGCCCGTCGCATAAGGATCTTCGGATCATTTATGTCAACAATTTATAACATAGGAATTCACAACATTGAGAGGGTATGGGTTTCCTTTGATGTATCTCCTTGAGGACATCCGTTGGGTCTGGTTGATACTAGCATAGCTAGCCTAGTCCCAACCTAAGAATATATTCCCGATCTGAAACAGGAGAATTAGTCTGCTACGGTAGTTCAGTTGTGGAATATCCGCCCGGCAAGTGGAAGCCCCGGGTTCGATTCCCGGTCATAGCCTGTTTCGTCACTTCCCATCATTACAGCATGCCTGTCGCATAAAGATCTTCGGATAATTCATTTCACCAATTAATACTTGTAAACTCAAATCAGTGAATAAAGGGAAATGGCCTCCGTTCAGTTCCGCGAAAATAAGAAAAACATCCCATTTGGTGGTGCTCGAATTCGGAACCTAAAAATAAATACGGTAAAAGAAATCCCACCCCGGTAAAGATGATAAAAAAACGGAAAATGCATGAACTTCAATTCGGGAAGGTATATATCCTAAACAGTTGACGATCAAGTTTTCTTCGACTCTATCTTTTTCTTCTCAATTTCTTCCCCCCTCCCTCCTCCGTTAGCGCTAAGATGGCTTCTGCCTCTCTTTTTTCCCCCGGTCCTTCAATTTTCTTTTTCCGTTCTTTAAGAGGGAAGATCTCCGCCCAACAAAATAAACTCGCCTTTGCGCAGCATAAGGCTTCATCCTTCTTCCCCATCTCTCTCTCTCTCTCTCGCTTTCTTGCTCAGTCTTTTCCTAACTCTCACTCCCTTCCCTCCTTACGAAGAAAAAGAGACAAACCACTTTGATCGCCTTCCACTCTTTCCAACCCTGTCTTATTTTTTCTCGAGCTTCCACTCCCACTCTCTTATCCATCCCTCTCTCTCTCGCTCTCTCTCTCGCCCTCTCTCTCTCTCGCCATTCCTCCCCGCCCTCTCTCCCTCTCTTTTTCTCTCTTTCCCTATCTCCATCCCTCTCTTCCTCCCTTCTTCCCTCCCTCACCGTCTCCACCTATTCCCTCTCTTCCCTTCCCATTCCCCCTCCTCTCTTTCTTCCACCTCCCCTCTCCCCCCTCCCTCTCTCTCCCTCCCTATTTTCCACTCTCTCTTTCCTTTGCTTGGCCCTCTTCTGTCCCTATCACGTTTTATCCAAGGGAATAATGTTTTTTTTTTGGAAGTCACGTTCGAATGTTCGAGAGTGGCGAGAAAAAAATTGAGGTCCACATGAAAGGTTCGAAGCTTCCTAAATAAATAAATATATATATATATATATAATAAGAGTATGAATTATTTCCTCAAAGTTTCGATACACATTTTTCCGAGGAAAGATTTTTTACCACCTAGAACACAGACAATTTATTTATTTTTATCGTTAATTTTTTCAATGGTTTATGCTATTTTCGATGCAGCTTCTCAGTTTCTCTACAGATTAATGATCGGTAAACGTACGCGTCAATTGAAGGTGATGCTTTTGACCGTGTCAAATGTTATTCCGAGGAATACAACTTTCAGCCGCTTGTCCTGCAAGTGAAAGAGTAAAATATCCTCGTATTCATGTATGTCGCCTCAGTTTGGTAATTGGTAAGCACAATATCTTTCATATAGTTTTCCAATTCTGTCCTTCTGTGTATAACGCTCTTAGAATCTTTTAATATCTCAGCAATGGAAGCAGCTGGAGATATGAAATTTGATGTGTCCTTGGATGACTACATTAACTAACAGAAAATGTTATTACTTTTACATAAAGTGTCCTAGGTTCGACTCCAGATATCCTTTCGTATTGTCATTTAAAAGCAGGGGAAAAAACGATTTTGGCCGTGCAGATATTTTTTCGACATTTTTTCTTTTGCTCATTAAAATATTTAAATATTAACTTAGAAACTTACAACAAAAACTAAAAGACGAATGAAATTCTAAATTATTTTATTGTAGCGGTCTTGCCCTTTAAAATTTAAAAAATACTTAAAAGTGAGTTTTTTTGTGATTTTAACGCTTGATCTAGCATGAGTTGCTATGCAACCTGTATTGTTTTGTTATTAATTAATAATCAAGTCACTACAATCTTCCAAAGCTTATTTTTTTTAAAGAAGCAAGCAAGCAAGAAGAAGTGTATTCAGTGTTATCAATTAGAATAACATAATTAAAGGGTTTAACAAAAGGTAAAGTGCAGATAGTGGCATCTATTATTTCTGATATTAACACAAATATTATATAAAAATTAATTTTAGTGTTTTCAGTATGTTTTTCATTTTTAATGTTATCCGTCATATTTCGGGTTATTATTCTAGTACCTGTATGTGTGCGTGTGCGTGTGTGTGTATATGCGTGTGTGTGTATCTATATGTGTGTGTGTGTGTGTATCTATATGTGTGTGTGTGTAAGTTAAACCCTCCAGTTATGGAATGAGCTATTTTCCCTACCCTACCGTAAACATAATTTAGCGGAGATTTTCCGAAGCAAGTGTTTTTGTTACTTTGTGAATCTTATTTAATTAAATGCTCGAGTGGAATTATTGTGGAATTCACAGAAATACCATTCCTCTTTATTGCGGAGATTTTTATTACGTAATAATAATCTGTACGAAACATTGTAAAACCATAAAAACGTTTAATACCTTCCTCTATAAAACAGAGAATTGGTTTGTTTTAATTTTGAAAATATATTAATTTTTGTTGCCTCTGTATTTTGTATGTTGCCGTAATAAATTAATCTCCTATTAGATAAAGATGCAATGTAATTATACAACGATATGAGCGACTTATTATTGTCACTCATAAGAATTTGAGAGGAAATACTCTTATCGAACCACACATTAAGCTTAGCCTGGATAACAAAGTAAGCTTGAGCTATCTTTTTTGGAATGCTTTCATGAATTTCTCCAAATGTATAAGTACGCGAAGTTTCTACAAAGAAATATATATAAGAGAATTTTTCCTATTTGTTTCGGCTGAATATTGTTGATGGTTTTCATCATAAAACTGCGCGAAGATTATACGCTTTTGATTTCTAAAACTCATTGTAATTCTTATAAGCTTAAAAATGTATGAAATATTATTATAAAATAAGATAGGATTCATCAAATGAAAACCTCAGGATAATTTGCCCAATACTTCGCCAACTAAAATAATAAACAATTATTTGCTTTAATGCTTAATCTCTACCCTCAGTGCAAAAACAATTTTTCATACATTAAAATAACTGGCATTCTTATAAAAAATTGTAAATACGAAATGTTTTCCACAGAAACTAAGATATTTACTCTGTTGGATAAACAGCTGTTTGATTTTATTTACACCAAGTATATAGCAGTTTGATACATTTTTCAGTTTAATGATTTACTGATGAATGGACCACGAATTAAAACTCTTATATCGGAAACCTATATTTAAGTAGATTTGGACCGTACTAAACAGCTGATAAAATACACAGCATTGGAATCGGTGCGTTCGCTATGCGACGAGAATTACCTTTCCCTTAACGTCACCCTTTCTGATTTATGCGTTCAAACCCTTCCGAAGCCAGATGGAAACGTCACTAATACCTCTAAATTCGAACAAGACGCGAATTCAACGCCGAATAATACACTCAACCTCCTTCCTATATTCTCCAATGATTCTTCTTTGGAATCCAACCCACCGGGCTGTTATATGGTCCTCCCTCCCTTATTCATCCCAAAACCCACCCTCGGTGCTGAATTTCCTACGGCAGTTGGCAAAGGAATCACGTAGATACTTTAGGGTTGGGCATTTAAGTAATCCCGGGCGAAGGCATTATTCCCTTCCTTTTGGGAATACATATCTTCAAATCACTGCCTTTTTCATCATTGCAGCGCGTGCGCGCGCGCGTGTATATATCCCCAGCTCAACAGTTAGGGGGGAAAAAAAGAATCCTCCATAAACCTTCCCCTGTCGAAAATTCCGTCGAATTTTATCAAAGCATTATTACGACTTTCGTAGGGGGTTTATGCACCATAAATCCAACTACCCTCCTATTTGAACTCCAATGATAACAAGTTGCGCGGGGAGACGGCGATAACCATCGCAACGTGCGCCTTTTGGATCGACCGTAACTTTTTTCCATCGTCACTCGAATAATATCGCGAATCTGCATAAAGTAGTTTTATCGAGCTAACAAAAATATGAGGTACGAAGTTGAGTTTTGAAGAAACGGGTGGATTATTATGCGGAAAAGTCTCTCGAATTCCACATTCACGGTTTCATTTTTCTTCTGAAGCTTTTAGTTTCTATTTCGGTCATGATAAATTCAAGTCGTGCATTGCATTTCATAAATACTTCATACCAGACACAAAAATCAAAGGTTTACTTAGTCCAAATATCGGAAACGCTAAATTAATCAAAATTCGAATAAAAAGTTTCCTTCCATAAAAATAATCCTGGAGCTAAAACGAAATACTCTCGAGAAAACGGAGCGAAAAGGGCAGAAAAAAGGTTTTTTTTATAATACTGAAAACTACAGCTTTATTATATTCTCAAGTATGATTACACAAATTTCATTTCGACCTCCCTTAAGAGCATCGTAAAACCTATTACGGCCGCACTAAAAGCGAGCGACATATTTGATTGCTCAAAACATAACTCCAAGAGGATCACAAAATCTGAACAAGATCCTCTTAAAAACGACTGCCATCACCCTTCTCCTCTTCCTCCAACTAAACCCTTATACTCCCCTTCCCAGAAACCCCTTCTTTTTATTAAAGGCTAACACTAATTGAATCTCGCAATCACCGCACTACCCCAATTATATACCACCAAAAGCGTCCCGCATCTAAAACCCGACAGATTTATCCGCACACTTACGTAGGAGCCACAATCGCCACCCGAAAAAAAACCCACACCGCCTCACCCCCTGCCGTACACCCTTATAAACCCTCCTCCCTCCCTCCCTAACGTAAAATGGTAGCAAGAAACTCCCTTAAACCGCAAGAGAGTGGAGCTCAGGTGAACTTCCCTCTTGCCGGACTTTAAAAGAGGAGTTGGGGAGGGCATCAGATGGACCGGACCGAATTCTTATCTCCATCCATCTCACCCGATTCCGGTTTATGTCTGCAACGTTAACTCGTATCTGTCCCTCTTCTATCCAACCCCCTTCCATTTTACGTTGTCGGTTCCAGCGCTGTCTCTGAATGTGTCGTATTCCTAATACGTAACCTGCCCGAGAGATACAGGGAGATAGTTTGGGTATACGAAGGTCTATATAGTGAACTCCTGGGTAACCGCATCGAAAAATAGGAATTTCGCTGTATCGGAAATTTTTGACAACCTTGAATTTTACGTACTGCATTACGTGCACATGTACGGGACTTTATTTTCAAGAACTTAATAACAAATGTGTTCATGCGTAGTGAAGTACTGCATCATCTACGTATAAACTAAGTTTTGGCCCGGGCCCAGAAGGGCCCACATAATTTATTCTAAAGGTTATGTGTTGAACATATTTATTCTAATATATTGAAAAAATTACCCTGGCGAAAATAAGCACTGATCAACAGTTAAACGGGAAGGGAGGGTTGGACTATGTAGAGATAGAGAAAATTTTACGGTCCTTACGGTGAAAATATTTTGTCATCCAGGTTAACGCCAGTTATAAGTATAAAGACAATTTTCGCTTTCCTATTTAAATGAATAGGTTCTTATTAAACAAAAATCCCCTCTGTTTTAGTTTCATTTTTACTTTCTCCATACGTAGTATAGGGAAAGTATTGTGTTCATGAAAAAAATCGACTTCGAGATTTTAACGGAAATACACGTTTTGAGGTCCCTATAACACGTTAAGACTATTTTCGGAATGATGTATGTGTGTGTCTGTGTGGATGTATGTGATTGTGGAGAGACTAACTCAAAAATTACTTGTCATATTAATATCAAATTTCATATATAACACCTTAGCGTGAGCACAAAGAACTGATTAGTTTTTGGACAATAGCGGTTAAACAAAAGTCGAGGTTTATTCGAAACCCGATTCTGTTTTTGAGATATTTCCCCGTTAAAACATTATTATTGTATATACAATTCTATACAAAAGTTATAGAGAATGTAATTTACTAAAACATTCATTTGAAACAAATTTCTATAGCAGTTATTATTTAGGAATTATTTATAAATAATCGGTTTCTTCGGTTTCCGCCATATATCTCCTTAAAAACGTCGTAATTGGTCATCTTCGTGAGGACCAAAGTTGTAGAGAATAATATTTCTTCCAAGTTTTGTTTGAAACAAATTTTCGTAGAACCATCCATTTCGGAGATATTTAACTGTATCTTAATTTTGAGTATACAGCGCCACCACAATGTAGCGGTGAATTCTCTAAACATATTCAAATAAAATTTACGGCAATGACGGCTGTATTCTTTTACGATACGAAATAATAATTTTGCCTCATAATGCTATTCATAATAATTTAAATATCTATACCCCAAATATGGAGAAAGTCATGTGTTGGCCGCACCAGATTTTTTATTAATATATTTTTATGGCTTTCGGAGTGGGGTGGGTCCCCACATTTGTGACTGGACCGGGTCCCATCTCACCTCTCTCAGACCCTGCTTACAAGTGGTTTCTTTGCTTTCTTAGTTTTTATTTTTATTTCTCCATATACGTAGTATAGAGAAAGTATTGTTTTCATAAAGAATTCGAATTCGAGATTTCAACGGAAATACAAGTTTTGAGATCCCCTGAACACGTTTTGACCGTTTTCTCGATGATGTATGTGTCTGTATGTCTGTGTGTGTGTGACGAATTTTGTGGACGCTCTAATTCAAAAACTATTCATCATATCAGCATGAAATTCTATATTTGGGTTTTTATATATATTCTTAAGATTTGGAAATATTTTGATAACAATCGGTCAGCCGGATGTAACGGTTTACTCCTGTAAAATTTTAGTTTTTCTTAAATATTTCGCTTAAAACTGAATTTTTGCTAATATAAAAAATATTTACAACTTATATATATAAATAAATAAATATATATATATATAATTTTTTTCTACAACTCTTGAACTACGTTTTCATATGAGGAATATTTCAAGAGATATTGAATTTTCTTAGAAATTGACGGTTAGTGGGCAGCTCGCGCGCGTTGTCTTGCGACGGTGAATTTACAGAACTGTTGAATCGCTAGCACTGAAGCGTGTAAGTTGAACTATTTCTATAGCCTTTATTTATTTGATATTAGCCGACAACTTAAGTATGGAGAAAGCCATGTGTTGGACACGTCAATTTTTTAATTTGCATTTAGTGACATACGTGTAAATCAGTATATACTATAGGTACGTAGTTTTACCTGAGCATCCGATCAACCAGAATAGTCTCGGTCACGAAACGTCCGCTTCGGTAGTATTCTTTGACGTTTTGTTGCATTAAAAACCGAGGAACCGGTTATCAGTTACCGAAAGAAATCACAAATTTTCACTCCATTTGTTTAATTGTTTCATAATATCTGGGACATCAATACCTTCAACGTCATCTTTTTCTTTCATCCTACGGTTTTCAAATAGGTAGTACAAAAGATTTTTCGAATTAGGAATTTCTCTCTTTTTATTTGAATAACAAATTAGATTTTAAGAAATGGTACCTAATAGACAGGGAGACGAAGAAACGCTGCCGATGTTAATTTCGCTTCGTCCGGTCTACAGTTGTGACGCGTACAAAAGCGTTCCCTCTATACAATGAGGAAAAGGTAATGTATAGAGGGAGGGAGGAGCGTTATATTTGCTACTTGCGTACGTGTCCAGAAGACAAGGGAGGGCGTAAAAGGTTAGGGCGGGATGTGAGTGTGTGTGTGTGTGAAAGAGAGAGGGAGATAGGTGAAGAAATTGGAGAGAGAAGGTTGCGGAGATGAAATGGAACGCGGCGAGTGAGAAAATGATGCGATGAGGTCGGGAGAAGAAACGTGGGTTACGTGTGAGGTAGGGAAAGGGAGATAGAGGTGGTCAGAAAGAGGAAGGTTATATTAGGAAGGGGAGAGGATCCGCAAAGGGGGTGGGGGGGGGAGTGGGAGAGATGGTTAAAACCGATACTGAGCGGCTAAGGGGGGTGAGGGGGAGGGAATAAAGAGAGGGTGTAGTATGGAGCGTGGACGGTTGCATAGCATAAAGGGGGGGACGGGAGGAGATCTTCTCTTACCGAAGAGAACGACCGAAAACCCTCCCTACGCTCCCTTTAATCTTGCAACCCCCTCCTCCACCCCCCCACCCCCCCACATCCCCCATGTCCGTCCTTCTCTCCGCCCCTCTTTAACTATCCACCTCGAAAACCGCCCTGGGCGTTTCGGTGCGGTCAAAACGGAGGCGGGTAATGAGAACCAGAATCCACTTCTCCCTCGCTCTTCCCACCTCTCCTTCCCACCCCACAAAACCCCGTCTCCACTTACTCCAACCCTGAGAAGAAAGAAATTTAAAAAAAAACCTTCCTCGGCCTCTTCTTTAACGCCTTGGAAAATCTGCATTCTCGACCACGCTCTCGCATTCACCCCTCTCTTCGGAATCGTTTCTCCATTATAGTTTTAATGCGCGGGGCGGGGAGATGGGTTTGAGGGGCGTTTGGAGTAAGGAGGAGGGTTGAGGGGGGTGGGGGAGAGAGAGGAGTATGAGTAGGGTGCTCCGGGGGGCAAGAAAATAACGAGAAAGTCCCGATAAAAGATACGTGGGAGGCAGTATCTCTCTGGTCACGCCGAGAGGCGTTATTTTTTCTTCTCCAATGCAAGGTCTTGAAATATTCCGTGATGATAAGTTTTTGTTTTCTTCTTTTCTTGTCCTTTTATTTGATTTTATTTATTTTTGTCCCAGTGCTTCATCGACGTATTTTAATTTGCGTCGCCGTGTGTCCACGTTGTTCGTTCGATCTCCGAGGCAAGCTCTTAAACTTGATAAACAAATATATATATATGTGTGTGTGTGTGTGTGTGTGTGTGTGTGAAAATTTCTGGCACCAATCGAAACATTGATCCGATTTGACCGGACCATTTGGATAACTCCATTTTCATCATTTGAAGGTGTAAATTAAAATTTGTCTGATATATTAGAGGAAGATCGTTAATAGGAATGTTTTGGATATATATAGATTTGTGTATTATTATCTTTTATAGTAAAGCCATTACTTTGTAATACTTCTGTTTTAGACTTGGAATCGAGTTAGAATATTTTTTATGATTTTATAGAACAGGTTTCTATTTTACGGTTAATTGCCAAGGTATTCAATCAATGGAACTGTAGTAATCTATCAGACATTGAATTTATTACAGTAAATCTAGCGTTAGGTTCGTAAAAAACCTTTGTTTGAAATAGAGACGTGACTAATTATAATGATTAATGAAGTAATTATCTCGCTCATAAGTCGTAATCACTTTCTTCGTGAATATGACGGTTAAATAATATCATCTCAGAATATTCAAGAACATAATAATATGATATTTCGACGCCGAAATTGTGAGGCAATGCATTAAAAACTCCTTCACGGACCCCTCTTAATATTTTTATTAGCGCGACTAAAATTTTTTAAGAGGGCTTATTTACGCAATTTTTTTTACAAATTAAAAAAAAACGTTTTAAGAAGCCCGTTAATTTCTTCCTTCAGCGCAAATGAAATAAAAATAAATCTCGAACGGCCGTTAAAAAAACTTCTATCTATGACTCGCACAGCTTACTAGCCTCGCTTTAACTTCGTCATAATACTGCGTCCGAATTACACCACCACATACACACACACACGTCCACCCCGTACTCCAAATTCCCTTTCGGCTATCAAACTCCCCTACCGAAACCCTTAAATCTCCAACCCTTCATTTCCTCTCTCCCAAACTCCCCCCCCCCCTCCTCTCTTTCCTCCCATCCATTCCACCCCCCCCCCCTCCGTCAACTTCCAGGACGATCCCAACCCTTGATGTGTAGCAGTAGCGGTCCCAGCATCCAGAGTTTATCGCCTCGAAAACCCATCCCACCTCCTCATCCCTCCTCTATACGGATACCCTTAAAAAAATACCCCTATTCACCCCTTCCCCACCTTAACCTACCCCTTCCCCTCACACCACATCCTCCGAAATTTCTTTCATTACCGCTTTTAACGTCCTCCTCACTCCAATTGGCGATAAAGAGCCGAGGCCCTCTCTCTCTGAGAATTAACGTAGCATTTCGGAAAAAAACAGTAGAAGAGTGCTTGGGATGGACGAAAAGAGAAGAAGGTCCTGAATGGAACGGAGTTTTCGGGGGGAGGGATTTGTCGTCCCTCCCCCCGTTTTTTTTTTTGGAAACGACGTTGTTTTGGAACCCCGTCTACTTGAGAGAAGGAGAGAAAGGGTGAGTGCATTGGTAGGTGGTAGAAAGGGGAAATTTGGTGGTGGGTGGGTATTTTGATGCTAGGGTGCCCTCCATCTCTTTCTCCCTTTGGAGAACGGCGAAGGGAGAAGAGGAGGACTTAAAAAAAAAGAGAGGAGAAATGCGTAGTATTTTTCGGGCTGATTATGGGGTGACAGGTCTGGGATCTCTCGTGAAAAAAAAACTGGAGTGAGAGGGAGTTAGATGGAAGCAGTGTGACTGATCTGGGAGGCTGTAAAACGGAGAGTAATTGCATTGATGGAAGGGATGGCGGAATTGAAACGCCCTCCAACGGGCGACGGGGAGGATATAAAAGAATGGGTTTGGAAGAAAATGGAGGAGAATAGAAGGAATGGATGCTTTGAAGGGAATGTCGGGAAATTCTTTATCGAGGAATGCGATGCATTGCACGCTCGGTGCGCCGGTGGCAAATAAGGACGAAATTTATTATTTACCAGCGTCAGTTTTGCATCGCCGCGCCGTTGAAAGGGTCGATCATTTTTTCTTTTCTAAATTTTGGTTAATTTTTTTTTGAACTACTCACAGAATGGTGATTAACAAGTGTTTGCATAAACAAAACGAAAATACTGGAATTATATTATATCCATTCAGGCATATGCTGTACTATAAAAAATTCTGGAAATCAGGATAAAAACTGCAGAAATTTTCTCCTGCTCTGTAAATTTTCCTCTAATCCAAACTATTATTTTATGCAGATAGTGTCATGCCAATACTCTGAATTGTGTTAAATTGGATATCTCGCCTATGGAATGTAATTGGGTTTTCATTAGGCGTTATTCATTTAGGACATCTATTGGATGAAAATGACACTATCATAACTATCTTGACCTCAGCGTGCCAGAAATAATTCATTCTTAATCTGCCTCGATAGGTCAGTGGTGGAATATCTATTCAGGGATTAGAAAAGCCGAGTTCGATTCCCGGTCGCAATAATTCTTCTACTGCTTTCCAGAATTTTTTCTGTCGAGGATGGATAGGTTCAATTAAGGCTACATTTATGACCGTTTTTGTTAGCATTAGAATTTAACGCACGTATTTTTTTTTCCGACCAAACGCGAATTAAAATATTTAGCCAATTCACTCGGTAAGATATTTTGAAACATCATCCAAAAATGTAAAAATTTACAAAATACACCAATGATACAAATTCTTTTTCTAATATTTCAGCGCATGCTCACTAGGGTGGACCTTAGTTACTCTTGGTGAAAATTTTTTTTCGAAATTTCTTTCACGCGACCTCCCCAAGTTGTGCCATTTCGTGAGAAAATAATTCTTACAAAAGCGCAAATTGATCGGACAACGGAAACACGTGCCACAACCGACTTTTTCATAAAAAAATTAAATTTCACTATAAATGAAAAGATACACACTACATCAACTTTATTGATCACTAGATGTTATTTTAAGCTAAAATGCTGATTATAATAGCTTATTATAACAAAAACAATTGTTTATTAATAAGTTAAAATATTCTCTTAATCCAAAATTTAATAATTTTTGTATTCGGCATCATCTTCAGTATGGTACTGAGAAAAAACAAAAAGAATTGGTGTTAAATTGTTTTGTGTATGTACATTTAATTATTTATTGTTATTAACAATCATATAAGTACTTATCAGCAAAATTAATCGTTATAAACCATTAAAGTCGAATTTATAAATAAAGGGAGGAGGAGAGAAAAAAGTGTAATTCCGGGTGCAATGATATAACCTTTTTAATTAAAATCTTTCCTTGACATACTCTTATTAGTATTAGGATAACGCTGCTTGTAATCGGTTACAACTTTAAAATAAACTGATTTTTCGCTTCACTTTTTCTCAATCATTGTAGTCTTTCATTAATTTGACTCCTCGTTCAGCAATATCATTGACAACTTTTATATCATTTACAATTTTTAATGTGGTTTTAAAATTATCATCCGTTGCCCACATTGACGGATCTTTAGACATAAAATCTGCTGTGATACTAAATCGCTCAAAAAATTTCTTCGATTGAACAGAAATGAAGTTTTTTACACCATAATATTTATATCGCCCTACATCGTTTTGGGAAATGGTTACCTTTTTAAAATTATCGTCGGATTCATTATTAAGGGCTTGAACGATAAGTCTTTTAGTGTTAATTGAAATTTCGCTGTCAAAAAAGGATAGTGCTGCATTTTCGGTTGCCAAATACCATAAATGGGTACATAATATTTTAGTTGCTACATTACTTATAGCTTCATCAACATTTTCGTATTCTTCAAGATCTCGAAAGAGTTGGAGATCTTGACGAGGAGCTATTATCGGTACTGGGGCCCGAATCCACGCCTGGATATATAAATTCGTTAAAAAGATACATATATCTAGAATTCCTAATTTTTCTTCCGGACTTATTTTAAAATTGATCGCAAAACAGATATATTTGAAAACAATATATAGCCTTGGCCATCCATCTGGCATGGTGGAAAGCGCCAGGGATTCCGAATGAGATCCCACCAAAAGGAGTTCCACCAAGAAAAATAATCATTAATTCTATTAATTCCTTGTAATCTTCCCTCGGCTGCACCTCTCGCAAACTTTATAGCGAACACTCGATATTTTCCTTTACATCTTTGACGGCCACAGCCGTACGCGTACGCGGTAGCTCCTGCGCAATATTATACACTGAATTCAATGATAAAATCAAAAGGTTTCGAATAAATTGTTTACACTTATAAGTAAACATTATTATTAAACAACTAAGAAATGATACTTTTATTAAATATTAGTAACTTTTTCAGTGAAAATGTTAGAATAAAGTTAACTCTGAAATTAAAGTGAAATTACTAAAATTTCAAAATATCAAGTCAATTGTGGCACGCCTTCCCGTTGTCCGACTGACTTCTCCCTTTGCAGAAATTATTGTTTCACCAAATGGAACAAATCTAGGGGGTCGTGTGAAAGAAATTTTATGGTCGGAAAATAAGGTCCACGCTAATGCTCACATTAATCATCATATCGTTTCGCAATTAATTCAATGCCTCGCCTAACCTCCGGAAATCAAATGGTTTACAACGTCAAAGGGGGAGGGAGAGTGGGAAGGAGAGGAAGAGAGAGAGAGAGAGGGTGGGGGGCGGGAGAGAAAAGATAACCCTTTCAAAAACGACTGGAATTTCCTACCGTGCCTTTGAAAAAGGGAACGAGGCGGAGCCAGTAGAAAGAGAAAAAACGGCGTTTGCGGCCAACTATTGACAAGTGATGGGAAAACCACGGAAGAGAAAGTGGAGAGAGTACTAGGGTAAAACACAAGAAAGCCCGCGGAAAAAAGAACATTCCACAAACATGGAGGGAGGGAGATAGAGAGAGAGATCTCTTTCGCGCGCGCGCGCACACAAACACACACTGGCACACAAACACACCCAGAGGCACACACGTATAACATTTCAGCAGTTTTATTCTCCTTCATCGGAGCTCTTTTCCAGAGCTTTTCCTATTCCAACCCAACCCAAAAGCAATCTTATTCTGGTTTTTACGACGTCGACATCATCCACGTAGGGAGAGGGGAAGACCTTTTCCTTTCTCTGCTCTCTTTCTCCATTCCACTCCCTGAAGTTCTCTCTCTCTCTCATATATATATATATATATATACATACATATATATACATATATATATATATATATATATATATATATATATATATACACACACACACACATATATACATACATATATACATACATATATATACATATATATACATATATATACACACACACATATATATATATTCTCGTTCTCGCCACCACTTGCTACCCGTCTATACCTTAGAGAAGATCTCTTTCTCTCTCACCTTGCCAAACTTTCTCATTTTATCAACCGAAAAGATCCGGAAACCTTTACGAATTTCTCGGGAAGATAAAAGGAAAATCGACGTAAGGAAAGTTGCGATTCGCTCATTATTTACCTCATAAGGCGGGAGGCGATGAAGTTTTTTATCCTTCGCCAAGGAAGAGAGAAAAATAAGAGAGGGCAAAAATACTGGAGCACATGGCGAGGACGAGATAATTTTGCTAAGACTCTAAAATAATTGAAGTTCAATTACACCTCTTAAGTGATTTGGAGTCTCGTTGTTAAATGAAAAATCCTCCAATGTTACTTTTTAAGTAATTATCGTCCATCTTCCTTTTATAACTTGCTCGTTTTACTTGATTTTTGAGGATGTATTCTTTACTCTTTCATATTATTAAAAGGTTGTATACTTACTCCAATCTAGGGTTTTAATGAAATAATATAACTACCTATCTATTTGGAGTTAATGTGTAGTGTATCTTATATGCTGAATCAATTTTAGCTTTTAGTCTTTTATACTATTATTTTAATATTTCTGTATTTTGTACTATGAATTTATAATAGTTTGCTCTGTAATTCTATAGTTGAGCAAGCTTAAAACAATATAAATAAACATAAATAACTGGCATGGTTTGAGAACGAATTTTTCCGAGTTCATCTTTTGGATGAAACGACAATGAAGTATTTCTTTACGAGAATCTACAAGCAGCGAACAACTAATGTTGCTTTGTAGCACATACGGGTTTTCAGGAATTATTACAGCCATTGGGGAGAGAGAGGTTTATCAAGTGAGATTCCATCAGTTTGTAGCAGCTATGTATGTATCTCGATCTTATTGAAAACAATTTCGGATATATTCATTCTCTAACTAAGATCCTACCAATTTAGTGAAATTTTAACGAGAAATTCGCCTTCCTGAGAAGAGATGTTTTAACGCAAGTGGAAAGATAGATGATAATAGTCTTTCATTATGGCTATATTGAGACTAGATATTCTCTTCTTTCATAAAATAATATTTTATAAATAAAAATTTTAACGAGAAATTCGCCTTCCTGAGAAGAGATGTTTTAACGCAAGTGGAAAGATAGATGATAATAGTCTTTCATTTTGGCTATATTGAGACTAGATATTCTCTTCTTTCATAAAATCCTTTGCCAATTAGGAACGGCTGCGAGAAAACGGAGAGGAATTTGACGTGACAGATCGGGTCGGGTGATCCTAAAAAAAAAACACCTACCATGGTGTAGAGAATTTATGAGGATCAACGCATTCGAACGCACCAAGCGCCTAAACGGTCATAATTTAAGCACGCTTTTTCTTGGGCGATTCTACTCGTCCCGTCCAATCATAGTACCACTACCACATACACACCGTTCTCACAATTTTCTCCCTCCAAACACCTCCTCGCCTTATTCGCCTACGACGGGGCCTTTCCCCCCTCCCTCTCCCACACGAAAACACCCCTCACGACCGCATTCGCTTATTCCTCCCCCCCCCCTCCCCCCTCCTCCCTCACTTCACCACCACTACTCTTCGAAATCCGATCACGAACACCATCTCTCTTTTTCCAAACTCCTTCTCTCTTCCTTCCGCCATCCTCTCTCTATCTCGCGGTGGGAGTGGAGTGGAGGAGGTCGAGGAGGCGGTCGGTGTTCTGTCACCGTTCTCTCTCTCTCCCTATCCCCCACTCCCTCCCTCCACAAAACCCCCGTCCATTTCCAAGAGCCATGAACCACGAACATTAAAAGCTCCCGGGTTATAGCCGGGACCGGCGTGCGTGTAAAGAGTGTCGTAAACACGTAGTGGATGGCGACGGGGAAAGAGGGAGGGATGGAGGAGGATAAGCCGGAACCAAAACCAACTCCCCCCCCCTCAAAAACATACCCTCCCGCCCAAAACTATCACACGCCTTTTTTCCCGGAAAAAAATTAAATAAATCCATACCTGTATTTCGCAACCCCCCCCCCCCCCCCCATACTATTCCAATCGTCCTTTTGCATGAGAAAAAACAATTTAACAAATGATATCGAAGATATTTTTCCCTTAGCCGCGTTGTTATTTTGCAATGAGTTATGTTTGCTCGGTATACCTTTATATTAATATCATTATTTTTTTGGAAGTCTTCCCGGTGAACCATATCTTATCGAAGATTCCAATCACGTTAAAAGAAGGATCTTTCCCCCCCCCCCTTTCTCCATCTCTCTCTCCCTCACTTCCTACTCCTTCCTCGGGACCTTAATTTCCTTCCTCCCCTATCCTCCTTTTCTCGCGTAGGTATAAGCATTCACGTAGTGTCCCCCTTAACGTCAAAAAGTACCTACTTTTCTCTCCGGCACCCACGCCTCTTTTCCCTCCCTCCCTCCCCTTTTGTCCGGGACTTCCGGTGGTTTCGTCGGGATGCGCGCGTAAAAGTGGGCGGGAAATGTAGGGGGAGGAGAAAATATGAGTTTTTCCCAGGGTTTGAATTTATGCGGGTTCGATAAGTGAAATGGAGCTGATTTCTACGTTCCTTGGTTGGTATATTACGGTATATGAGAGAGATGCCCTAGGTGTGTGAGAGGGAGAGGAGGATGAGGAGGCGCGTGAATGGAAAGGAAGGGGGAGAGAAACCATATGCGATGGGAAATGGTATTAATGTGAATGAATATGAGAGGTGGGCTCTATGGGTCCATTTTGTAAGGGAGAGGAGGAGATACCAAGATGGAAGAGATGGTGGTTTACGGGCGACGGGCTTGCGGACATCGAATACGGTTAAAACGTTTTATTTTTTTATTATTTTTCTCTTTCTCTCTCTCTTTTCCCGGGTCGAAAGTTAATGGCGCCACCTGTAAATTATCATTATAGTTTATCTGTTGGTGATTCATGGCGCAAGAATATTAACGAATGGCATTCCGAAATAATTTTAACCCTTTTCGCGTACGACGTTTAAAACTGCTCTCTCTCTCTCTCTCTCGCGTAACCATGCACGCAGAATTCAGAAAGGCTTGAGGAATCGTTGAATTGCCACTGAGGAAGGCCGATTTGTAGTTCGGGTATTTCCAAACTCTTCACAGTGACTACACAAAATTATTTTTTGCTTGCGGGCACCACTTTTTTGCAAACACTAACAATAATAATAAATAAGAATAAAATAAAATTGAGTTTATTACTAAAATTGTAATGCACTCACACACAAAACAATTTAAATAATGGAGTGCGAGTGGAGCAGTAAACATCGTAGAAGAGCAAACGGCAGACGGACGATGAGCTCAGCATATGCTCGCGAGCACCGTGCTGTAGACCTCTTATATAGGTTTCATCGTCATTATGAATCTGATATGAATTTGTATCTGGGGAAATATAGCGATATTTAAAATTATTAGAACAGTATGACAGTCAAATAATTTTCAACATCTACGATTTTAATATATGTATTCCTTTATTACACAATTTCAGTCTTTGCTTAATAAATATTTTTAGTCGTTAAATCAAGAAATTTGTCAAGAGTTTAAATCTATTAAAATATACAACCGAGATGAATGCTTTAACCACAGGTTTTAAAATTTTCTGAATTCAAGGAACCATTGCATTTAAAACGATTTTCCTTAACCAATGGGACAACACAGCAAAAGTGTATGTATGTACGTGCGTGTATGTGTGTATGTATGTATGTATGTTTTTTATAGCTCAGCAACTACAGCACGTAGAAACAAGAGGAGGATATCATTTTAACCGGATTAAAGAGTTAAATGGTATAATCAGGTTTTTATATCTATTTGATGGGCCTTCCTAATTTTAATAAATATTTTCTTTTTTCATTTTCCCCATTTTAATAACATATGGATGAGTGCAGCTAATTTTTCATTTGAATTTTAAAATTACTTAAAAACAGGATACGATCTTGAGACTTTGATGGTTCTATGTAGGAAAGAACAAAGTTTATTTTTATTGAAGACAGAATCCGAATCCTGGTCCAATTAGTGTATAAATGCGTTTATAATCATAAAAATACGTGATTTCATCAATTTTACGACAATACCAATTACTATAAGCTACAATGACAACTCCTATTGTCGCCGAAGTTGCGAGTCCAATGCATTTATATGGGAAAATTTTTAACGTAAAATCGTTTTTCATTTTGTGTGCGATTTTTCTTTGTTTACATGGCAATAAAATATTTGTTGATTTTAATTGACATACTTATTACTAATAAATAGTTTTTAATGATATTTTCGTGTGGCGTAGAGTTCTCCAAAGCAAGCTTTTTTTTAAACTACGTAAGTAACTTAAATAATTAGAGGTAGATTTTCCACAAATTGTGATAGGATAAATCGTTTCATTGTTTCCCAAGTGTTGCTGATATAAAAAATTTTCTCGTAACAGAACTCATGGATGAGAGAATCGAGCTAATAGTCGGAGGATAATATTAACTCTGTGATTCTTAAAAGTTCTGTATTTTCTTTTTTGTCTTTGGTTAAATTAATTAATTTCGTTTGTTCCTTTATTTATCCATTTTCTGTAGATTATTGTGTTCTTGCTGGTTTTTCTTACAGTTTTTGTTTTGAAGATATTGTCACGAAACTTCGGATAGGTATATAATTTTACCCTGCGGGTAAAATAGGCTATATGGAGATAAAAATTTGGGGGGAGGGAGAGCTTAATACAATAATTATTTTCCCATATATTTACACGTAATTTTCGATTTTTCACAGAGCATGATTTTCTTTTTTCACTCATTTAAATAGGTTTTCTTCATTTTTGCTCTATTGGACGGTTAAATCTGTGCACTATGTTATTCTTGCGATGTTTACATGTTACACGGTCGAAGTTTAAGATTCACTAAATCCATTGAAATTCAACGGGCATTTCTGCTAGTGTATGTAAATATGTATGTATTCTCTGATCCGAACATTCCATCGACAACACCAACGCTTAAAAAAAATCCGTAATTAACATAGACATCCGCGAAACTAAAATGACATCGGGAATAAACGTTAAAACTGAGCCATAACTCAGGCGAGATTTTTACGCCTACCAGATCGCCGAAACAAAAACACTAGTCGAATCGAATCCGCAAAGACCGGTTCTCTTTCTTTTTTTCGACGTTATTTTTTCCTTCCCCGAGATCTCGCAAGAAACGGGGTTTCGGAATCTTTTTGGAAGGATTCCCCGTTTTCCATTCCGTCTCGAACCCGCTCCTCCCAACCGAGAAGGAGAGAAGAGGAAAACGAAGATACACAGAAAAAACATTTTGAACCTCGGGAAAGGATGGCGAAGGGGTAGTTTATAATCGAGGACGGGAAAACAGGATGGTAGCAAACAACTGCGGTAAAAATCGAGAAGTTAAATAAAAAATGAAGTTTCCGAAGGGAAGCGGGTATTCTATAACTGAAGTAGCAATCGTTTTTTGAAAGGGGTGGGTTATATAGGGAGTTATCGGTCGGTTGGCAGCACTTCGGGAAATAAGGAGGGGAGGAAAGTGAGGGAGGGGGGAGGTTAGGGGGAGGGGGAGGGAGGAGGTAGAGTGACAGTGAGTCGTGATCTGGCCGATTTCCCGGTTTGAGGACTTCCGCTGCACTAACGATGGTTTCCAACTTGGCTCATTACGAGCCCCGAGTCGGAGGCGAAAGCGAGGGGAAGTGGAGGATAGAGGCGGTGGGACGGGAATGGGGCGAGAGTGGGGCGGGAGGAGGGCACGAAAGTTCGGTAAACAAAAGAGGAGAAGAGATGATGAAGATGCGGTAAGAAAGCGGAAGAGAGAGTTTGGAGGAGTGAAATTTTGCAGGATATCCCCCTACGGTTTCAACGTGGACAAAAACCTAATGAAACTTCATCCGAGCCAAAACAAATGGTTCTTTACTGCGACGAGGAAAAGAGGGAGGACATCGTTTGGGTGAAGGAGGAAAAAGAAAGCGAAGAGGATTTAATGGAATATCCCCAGTTCGAGTCTGGGATAATGAGAGGAAATTACCTCGAGTTAAGGGGAAAAATCGCCAGCGTGTTGAGGGTCGCGACGGTCGAGGTCGCATCAACAAATGTTTTAAGGGTTCTTTGTTTTTTTTTATCTCGGTGGGAGAATCAGAGCAGTTTATTTGTGACGTCAGAATGGTTATTCAAAATTTTTATGTTCTATCTATAAACTCTCATATCATCGTTTAAAAATAGAAGGGAATTTTGAAACGAGAAAAGGATAAAATTGTAATTGCGAAACCTTCATTGGATGATTGTTTTATAAAACGGAGATACGCCAGAGTACAAATATACATATAAAAATTATAATGGAGAAGGTAATTTATATCACAAAAGGTAGTGATTAACAATAAGGGCATTTGAATTACATCAATGTCGCAAAGTCCACACTATGCGTTATACTTATTCGTTATTTTTCATTCGAGAATATATTTTTCTTTCATTTTAAAAGCTTGGAAAAATATCCAATCGTATGCATAAGTCGAGGAATGATTATTATGCTCTTGAAATTCTGTCATAGGGGAGGGTTTAGAAATCTACTGCCGCAGGTAAAAACTTCGGTTGAACTTTAACTCCGACATGGTATTATAATGGGAATTTACTCAATAGTTTGAAGCCGAAAAAACTGAATACTATAATAAAAGAATACTGTTTGCTAGAACTTAATTCCGCTACTTTTCTTTAAGGCAACCGAATACCTTGAATCGTTTACATTAAAATTGGAATGATGTAAACGCACAATATTTTGATGCTATAAGTAATTTTTGTGCGGCATTTTTATAAAACCATATATTCTTCACCGAAACCGTGATTTAGTATTCTTTCTCTCTCCCCTAAAAGTTTTAGCGTTCTCGTAATTTTTCGGAAGCTAAATATATATATAGTTATATATACGTATATAGGTGTGTAAATATATATATATATATATATATATATAGGTGGATGTCGAAAGCAATATATAGCTCAAAAGTATTTAAGTTCCGAAATCAATTTCACCTTCAAGCTAGGGAAGAGAGAGCATTTAAAGACATGCATTTTTTTGGTTCATTCGTGTGTAGGAGCCTGGTTTAGAGGTCCTGTTGCGATCGAAGCCCCTTTTAACGATTTTCAATTATTAAAATACTTGGCGCAGTATCCAGATTCTGATATTTCTCGCACACCCATGAATAAGTTTTGCGGACACTTATGGTACCTTGCTCCTGAGAGTATTGCTCTCGCGTTTTTTGATTCTCGTGTGCCAAAGGATACGGAATTGAAAATGGTAGAGGCAAAAAAATTATTGGAGGAATCAGAGGATATTACTGTTAAAAGGATTTTATTCCGTCCAAGAGATGTGAAGGATTTCATAATGAAAGGGTTAAACAAATTCGTATCATCGGAAACGTTGAACTTTTTTTCAAGATTTAAAATTCCAACCGATTTTTTGGAGGCAGACCCCGATGCATGGGAAGCAAGAGGTGATTATCAGAAAGGAATCAGAATCTTGACAAAATTATCGGTAGTAAATAATGTGGCAGAAAGGGGAATTAAGTTAATACAAGAGTACAATAATATTTTAACAAAAGACGATAGTCAAAAGCAATATCTGTTACAAGTTGTTAATGATTATCGAAAAAAATA
Source organism: Uropetala carovei (assembly GCA_036926305.1). NCBI lineage: Eukaryota > Metazoa > Arthropoda > Insecta > Odonata > Petaluridae > Uropetala > Uropetala carovei. The sequence continues at coordinate 192,353 of JAXCHB010000316.1, read as the reverse complement.
TCCGGATTGTAAAAAAGAAACGCTATTACAAAAATAAGTATGTAATTTAATTTTGTATGTGTTTTTTTAAAATGATTTTGTTGTTCTGTTAATCGTAATGGGTAATGATGTATTGCTAATATATAATGTGTAAAAATTTTGCTATAATAATAACATTATTTGCAGCATTTTTCTTTTATTCTTTTTAGGTCTATGTCCTATCTCTAGTATGGTTTTTCACTTTCTCTACATTCAAATGCGATTATCTCAAAAACGGTTGGGCGCATGAAAAAAGTTTAAATACCAAAATTGTAGGAAATTTAATGCTCTATCGACGTCATCTCGTCAAAATTTCGATAAGGACTTACCATTTTTGAGATATTACCTGAAATACGTTAATAAATTGATACATCCAGAAAAAATCTCCAATATCGTAACTTTGGGGCTTTTGGTCTGATCGGGCTAAAAAAATTTGTAGTTCATTATTTCAGGTATTGGAACCATTCTAGGGGGTGAGACCAAAAAAATTCGAAAGTCGAAAATTAAGGGCCACTCTAATATATGTATTCCCTCGCTGCTGCTGCACACATGTATATATATAAGGCAGCAGCGAGGGAACGGTTTCTGGTCGGATGGGAGAGGCTAAATAGCATTTCATGGGAGACGAATGTTGCATGTATGTTGCTCCGAGAGCAGAGGCGGAAGAGCGCCATCCATCACGCGCCTCTTGCACGAATGAGATTTCTGCAGCTCTTACAGTGCTCGACGGTTACCCTTTTATTCCGAACCCTGCGTCGACCCACAGATCCATTACTTCCTTTTTACAATGGCAATCGCTTTGGCAAATACCCTTAACAGTCTTCACACTTCATGTAATAGGCTACTCTATGAAATTAATAAGACGGATTACAAATATTACACTGAGCGCTTATCATCTAAACCAGTGATTCTCAACCGGAGTGACATGCCACTCCAGGATGACGCGATGGTTATTGAGGGGTGACGCGAGTATTTCATAAATTCAGAATGTATCAAATTCTGGATTATAAACATAAATAAAACGAGTAGAATAATCACCCGTGCTTATTTTAATGCCACAATTTTATCTTTATGTGGTAGGAAAAGTGTATTTTATCTTTAAAGGTGGAATTGTAAACGGGGCGACGCATAACTGAATGAACTGAACATAGGGTGACGCGAACCGAAAAAGTTTGAGGACGACGTCGATCTTAAAATGAAAACGTTTCACGCTTTATTTATTTTTAAAATTATTTATCATTTGTTGATTGGGAAAAAAAGTTCTCTAAGATTATGGAATTTGACAAATAATTTTGTCAATGTTTCTAACATTTAATACACGGACCAAATGATTAAAGAAAATATTTAACCGTTTCTTCTATCCGTATTAACTGGAATTTTCGTTTTATTTGCAACGTGTCTTTGCAAAACGCATTACGTGCATGAAAAATCTTATTCTAGCAGTGTAAAATTATCTTTATGCATTGATCAAAGGAAAATAATTGCCTAATGCTGTACCTTAAGGTATTCATATTTTTAGTTTAGATATTATAAGACGGTTGTAATGCGGCGATATAGTGTATCGTAAAAGAGTAGCTTAGTAAAGGTTTTAATGAATTGTTATGGCGATTTATCTTTTTATAAGGATTATAAGCTAAGATTGCCCACTCACGCCTAAAAATTCCCTGCACATTAAAAAAATGATTAAAAATAGCAAAATTTCACATTACGATGAATTATAAATAACCTTAGAAAATATATTATATTAATTATGGTAATTTAATATCCAGAATACGAAAATGTAAATAAATATTTTCTAATGCTTATTGTTTTATTTAGAAATTGGGTATTTCATCGTTCAATTGTTGTCTCTATATTATTCCCAACAATAAGGCTTGCTGAGTTAGTATTCCGTTTATATTTTGTAAACATTCTGATTTAGTTTCTGGATACTTTGGCATAAAACCTGAATATTTCTCTATGTACCAAAATTTTTACTCTACCAATGGACTTGCGATTAAGATTCCATGAAGCTATCCTCAGTCTATTGTATAGTGTTTTATTGTGGAACTACAGAAAATAACAGTGCAGAAATCACCAACAAAAAACTACTTCGAGAGATTCTCAGGATTTTTCACTCGAGGACTCCACGCGGTGTTCCCGGACGTGATTAACTCGAGATAGAAGTTGCTAAGAAATAAACATTCTGGAACGCATAAAAAGGTATCTAGTAACGCTTTTTGTTAAGTAGAAACGGTTTAATATGAATCAGTTCAAGTCAGGAAATTTAGATAAAGTAACAGTTTTATATACTTTTCAAGTGTGTAGTTGGTAAATTAAATTTAGATTAGACCGTTTTTAACATTGTATCCTTTGTTTATGTAATTATCTTTTATTTCAAATTTTATTAAAGTAAAGGCTATAATCTGAACGTAGAACGTAGTTTGTGATAGAGATTATCATCTTTAGTTATATACTATGCAGATCGTCATCGTTTCTATGCATGCTGTTCCAATATTATCTTCAACTACCATTATTTCTTAACCTATACTGATTTTTTACAAGTTTTACCGGAACATGTCTGTTATTCGTCACCCATCATTAAAACACACAGTTGCCACTAGAAACCCGTTTTTATTTACCTAGAAAAAAGTAATAACGAGGGATATAGAAAGATAATAATGAAACCCATTTCAGAAGTATAGGAGGAATATAAAGACAAAATAATCGAAAAAAGGCTAATACCAAACATAAAAGGTAGAAGATGTTTGGTAGAAGAAGGATCGCCGTCAAGATTGTTTTTCTAAAATATAAAACATTGAAAGGATATATTGACGAGCCTTCGGCTACCGCGCCCTTCGCCTCGGCTGGAACGAAACTATCCCTCCCCATTGTCCGGTGATCGGGTTTGTAAATGTTGCGACGGGCTGATCAGCTTTAAATTAACTCAAGTCAAGCGAGATATAATTCCTCTGTATACTACACATCCTTGGTTACTAGGAAAAGTAATATATAATCAGTCAACAATTAGTTGTGGGTGACTAATAACAGACCTAAGCCGTTTTACCGAATAATATAAAGTTACTCAAGCTACGAAATGGTTATTTTATGGAAGGCAATTCCTTTAAATTGTAAATCAGTGTAGTAATAATTCAAAGACATGTTTCAATTGATGAATATAATGAATATCACCGCTATTTTCGTAGGATTTATGGCCTTGCTATTAAGTTATCTGTAGAAATATAAAACATCTTCCAGCTATAAAATCTTATTTTTAAAATTAATGCTTGATATAAATCTAAACGAAACACGGTATATTCAATGTCACGAAACTGCTGAAAAAATATAAAATTTATTAAAAAATAATTAAATTGCAAGATTTATAATGTTCTCAAAACATCGATACCTAAGTAATTACGTTATGGTAATAATATGTAATCTATTCGTCCAAATAGACCAAATATTGGAATTTGATTTAGGATAAACGAATCTCTAAGCTGAACAATTAATCATGCTGTCCTTATAGTGAATATACATATTTTACTAGCTCGTATTTGCAATAAAAGGTTTTAAAAATAAATACCTGAAGCCTCAAGCATATGGCGGAAGATCAAAAGCAGTTCGCGGAACTTGTGTACTAAGGCGGAGCCCAGTGTATTAACGGGGAGCCCAGCGGTAACGCTACTAAACTAAACAACAATGAAAATGTAACAATCACATTTGACTTTCTGGTTAATACACAAGTACCGGAAGGAGATATTGACGAGCCTTCGGCTCGCATTCTTTTAATGGGTAGTCGTCTCCGGGCGCTACCGCGCCCTTCGCCTCGCCCGGAACCAAACTATCCTCCCCGTTGTTCGGTGATTGGGTTTGTAAATGCCGAGACCGCCCAATCAAATAATTTTATGGGGGCTCGGCCCCCAAACCCCCTGGCAAGAGGGGGGGGGGGACCCAACTACAGTTGTGTCGTTTTTTTTGTCATTTTGTTTACATTTTGTAGTAGGGGGTTACCCATGTAAAGAAGTGCCGATATTTAAATTATTATGAATAGCATTATAAGGCAAAGTTATTATTTCGTATCGTAAAAGAATACAGTCGTCCTATTGCCATAAATTACATTTTGAATATGTTTTTTAAGTAGCGTTACCACTGGGCTCCCCGTTAATGCACTGGGCTCCCCGTTAGTACACACATACCCAGTACACAAATTTTACGGCGAATTACGGATCATTATTTCAAATTTAACGGAACCAGAGAAGAATAATCTTATTAAAACGCTCAGTAATCCGATCCTGGTACAGAATTACTTTTAGGCGAATAAAGTTTTTTAAATTTTAAATGAGATATAGTCCAGCAAATATTTATCGCTCCTTCTGACGCAATCGTGATGAAACGAAACCCAAACCATTAGGACGCGTAGGCATCAATCAAAACACGCGAATAACAAAATTGCGCGAAACGAGAGAGAGAGATGCATGCGTGCAAGAACCCGAAGTAAAAGAAATAAACACGAAGGAATTCCAAACGAGCCAGCGCGGACGTGCGTCCGTGATTCTGTGCCGGGTCACGCATCCTAATATTTTTTCTCAGTCGCGGACCGAGAACGTATTTATGTAATATGTGTTTATATATATTTCTTTATGTATATATGTGTGTAAATGTTAGGGAAAGATCATTTTGGCTTCAGAAACGGACGAGGAATCAGAGATGCTATTGGTAAAGTGTGAATCATATCAGAAAGGGAAATAGAGTACAGCCAAGATTGCTGCGTATGTTTCGTCGACTGGCAGAAGGCCTTTGATAAAGTAAAATGGGTACTGCTCGTGAGGACATTAAAGGATATAGGTGTAGACTGGAAAGACAGGAGACGGATCAGGAATTTATATGTGATTCAAGTTGTAAAGGTCAGGTTGGGGAATGCGGGCACCATTGGGATAAATATTGGTAGATTAAGACAGGGCTGTTTTCTATCGCCTATTCTATTCAATATATATGGAGAGAGGCTAATGCAGGAATCGTTAGAAGGCACGGGAGATTTCAAAATAGGAGGAAGGATTATAAGAACAGTGAAATACGCGGATGACCAAGTACTTTTAGTAATAAAGGTAAATGAACTCCAGAAAATGATAAATAGACTAGTGATAACAGGTAGAAAATACGGTATGAAAATTAATACAGAAAAATCCAAGGTTATGCGAATATCAAGTAGTGAAGAAGAAAATTTGAACATATGTATTGGAGGAAAGCCATTGGAACAAGTTTCAGATTATAAATACTTTGGAATCATCATAACGAGAGAAGCAAAATGTACCGAGGAAATCAGGACTAGAATAACAAAAGCAAAAGCCGATTTCAGAAGAAAAGGAAGATATCCGTAAGAAGTTGATAAAATGCTATGTATGGAGTATAGCTTTGTACGGAGCAGAAACATGGACGCTAAGGAAAAATGATATTAAATACTTGGAAAGCTTCGAAATTTGGACATGGAGAAGAAAGCTGAAGATAAAAATGGACAGATATGGTGAAAAACTAGGAAGTGTTACGCAGAATAGGAGAGAAGCGAACGATTATACAGACTATCAGAAAGAGGTGGCGAACTGGATAGGACATTATCTGAGGATAGAGAGCATGATTAAAGAAGCGCTAGAAAGAATACTGGATGGAAAAAGAGAAAGAGGTAGAAAAATTTTCGGCTGATAGATGACTTGAAAGGGAAAGAGAGTTATGAAGACATGAAGAAGACTGCGGAAAATAGTAGTACATGGAGAGCTAGATTTATCCATGAATAACCAGGGACCTCTCTACCTACAGACTTCCTATGATGATGTGTGTGTATATATATGTATGTGTATGCATGTGCATATATGTAAAGGGAAAGTAAAAGTCCCCTTAGAATGCAAAAATGCGTCCTTATATGCCAAGACCGCGAGGCGGACCCATTTCTCTCTCTATATATTCCGAGGCACCACATATTGTCATAGTAATTTCTTCGAAATTTTGCGCGCACGAGAGACGTAGAGAAACGACAGAGAAAGGGAGGAAATAATGCACACGTCACGGGACGCCTCCGTAACCCTGATTTCCTTACAAAATAACATGTAAAAGGCGTTTCACGCTACGCCCTCTCTTCGTTCCTCTCTCTCTCACCCCTCTCTAAAAGTACTTATGGCGGCGGTAACTATGATTTTGCCGCATTTCTCCGTCGAAAACCTCTCCTCCTCTCTTTCCCTCCACCTCCCACACACACCCCCTTCCATATATACCCTCCGCTCCGCTTGCCTACCTATCAAACTTCCTAATCGCCCCTCTGAAACGAGGGTGTAAATCCTTCGACCCCTTGCGCCTATCTCGCAAATTTTACGGCGGTGTGGAGTGGAGAGAGGGAGTGAGAGACAAGGGGTTTTCGAAAGTAAAAACAAAAAGAGAAAAAATGCAAAGGTTTTTTTTTTTCGGAGTTGTTTTGAAATGCACCCGAATTCACGGTCTCGGAGGAAAAAAGGAAGACCCTTCGGAATGATCCATTGAAAAAGTGAAGGGAAAACTATTATCAAAGAGAGGGAGAAATTGAGTTTTTCAGCAGTGTTGATATTTCAGTGGCAGGACATACACCAGGAGAGTGGATTTGATTTCCGGTCGCGGCAGTAATTTTCTTACGATTTCTAAATTCATCCATATTTCGGCATAAGACTGTTGCTTTGGTCTGCTTTGTCCGTCAGTCTCGTTCTAAAAGCTGTATGACCCTGACCAAACTGTTTTTTACTCTGAAACAGTAGAATTAGTTTATCATGATAGTTAAATGTTGTATTACCCGCCCAAAGATGGAGTGAGATTCGATTCCATGTTATTCTTCGCCTGATCTCTAGCTATTCCCATATTTCAGCATGATTCTTTTGTATAAGGGTCTATGACCTGTCCTTTTGGTCATGTTCTAATGGAAATGATTTGAAAATCGAGAGGAAGTGAGGTAAATAGAGAAATAAAATGTAGATATGAATTTATTTTAAACAATAAAAAAGTCAATTATAGGCCTTTTAAAATAAGCCAAAAAGCGATAACAAATACGATCATATACAACCCTGCTCTCGGCCGGATTCGAACCCTCGACCCTAGACGCTCTATTAAATCTTCTACCAAACCCAATGAATGGATCACAAACAGTCAATAATCCTGGCCTATTACAGTAGGAGAAAAGTAACAAATATGATCAACTTAACATTGACAATAATGTAGCACAGGAGAGAAGTACAAAGTAATTCTAAACACTCATTGTCGTAGAAATGTTAGAGGTTTAGGATGAACCGGTATTAAATGGAGGATTAACGGTGATTAAGAAATTATATTTGAAAGGGATACGGTAAAAATTAAGAGAGGAATGTAGAAAAAAATTGTAAAAATACATTGGAGAAAATTTCAAATATGATAAATTTGGTGTGATGCAGGTATTATAACGATATTTGAATTATTTTTTGAGTGAGTGATATTTTAAGTTTGAAAGAATTTCACATATCGACTGCTGAATGTTAAAGTTGCATACAAATTTACGTATTTTATTGTATAGGAATATAAGAAAATATCATGAAAATTATCTGATTTAAGATATTTAGATAGCTTTATTCGGAATAATAACGGCATAGATAAAATGAAGTTTTTACAGCCACCGTAGTTTTTTTTTACTTCTAATCATCATATTTGCGTGTATATTGCAGCTAAAATTCTTATCTCAAACTGTGCCAATCGTAAAAGCTTATGGGTCATTAATTGATCAAATGGCTTAAAGGAGCAATAACCTCAACTACTACGAAATTAAATGGGAACGTGAAGGGAGTTATAATAAGCGAGAAAGCGAGAACGAGATAATTGCCATGGAAAAGCCAAAGTAGTCCTATTACTCGCAAAATATTGTTTTGAAATCCCTCTTTGCTCAGATTTAATTCGGCATAATGGCTGTTACTTTCTAAGGGTATAAAATAAGCTTAATAAAAAATTGGTTTAATATTGCAGGTCGCAAGCTTAAAGAGTATATTTTCCATTACGCTATAGCTGAATATTTGTTTGCATTTGTTAACTAGGTAATGTCATAACCTAAATGTAATATATCCGCTTATGTTGATACTTATATATGTCTATTACAAATAAAGAAGGAGAGCATACGATATGGCACCAAAGGTACTTCTGTAAGGGCGACAGATATGACATTTATATCATTTGGCACAAACGAGAGGAAGTTTCCGAAATTATAAAAAAAGGTTTCTATTTTACGAGTTTTTTCGAATGGTTTGTGACCTGTAATTATGCAACGAAAATATTCTGTGACATCTTATTATTTTCAGTTACGAGAATTTAGACATAAGTAGGCTATAATTTAATTGCGTCACATTATTACTTCCATTTATCTTCATATGTTTTCACGCCTTCGGCATAAACATGACGGCAAAACTCACTGGGAGATTAAGTTGATATTAACTTACGTTGTCTTTAGCTGGGCGAGCTGAATATTCAAATCCGCTTGAAAAGGAATTGTAATTTCCTTGAACTCGGAAGTTTTAATGCTTACAAAAACTTGCGCTGCGAAAGTAAAACCAATCTTCTACAGTACAATCTTGAATAACAAATATTACGCCCAAGTATAAAACAAAATAACACAAATATTGTTCTTCATCTCTGAATGAAATTTAAGGATTTTGTTTTTGTTAATGTATGATGACACAACAAGCTGATAGTTGCAGTAATTTTTAAATTGCCATAAGTAGATTTTGCGTAAATACTTGTATGGGTGGCCAGTAAGTCACTATACAGTATCAGAAATATTTATTAAGAGAGACAAAACAACAATACATAGCGAATGGTGGTGATAGATTTCTTATTCAATGAAAGAATTAAGCAATACACGAACGGAATCGATATAAAAACTATCTTCTACATTCAATTTGAGAGTCATATCTGAAAAGTAAATAAATAAAATAATTAGGGTTACTGTACTGTGACTTATTGGCCACTCTTTATAAATAATGAGATATGTATGTAATTCTGTTACGCTGAGTGAGAGAGAAATATATTTTATATATGAGTGAAAGTGAGGAAGAATAGAAGGAAAATATAGTAAATGGGAAGGAGAGGGGGGGGGGGGGTAGCGTTTTAATTTATTCATGCGTACTTATCATTATTACAGTTAATAACACTAGTGTTATCTTAAATGGGGAATGTGACAATAAATTGACTGAAATATGCGTTGGTAAATGATGATCGACAAGTACTGATTTTAGTGTCAATGCGCTGTCGTATACGGTGCATTGTTTCCAGCGTTACCAATGTTTCCGCCTAAGACCGAATCCTGCGGCAGGCGCGTAATTCACGAAACAGTAATGCTCGCGATAATACGAACCGAGATGGATCACACTCATATTTCATAAAACGTCCACTTTTCGAGGAACAAGCGTTCCCTATTACCTCAAAAGCTTCAACCTCTCTCTCTCGCCTCGGGAACTTCTCCTTCTAACCCCCCCCTCCCCCCGCCCCCCACACTCCCCTTCCTCCCCCTTCTCCTCCCCCACGCCGTCCCATTCCATCCGCTTCCGCCCAAAACGTACCTCATCATCATAAAGTGCTCCGAAGGTAGATTTGGCGCCAAAGCAGCGGTAGCAGCAGGTAGAATTAAATTTCATTGCAGGGGGTACTACGGCACTATTAGTCACAGTGTCACAGCAGTTTATTCTCAACGATGGCGGTGATGTAGAGGGAGAAAGATGGAGGTATTCGGGTAGAAGGGAGGGGGAGGGAGGACGGGAGGAGTTAAAAGGGGAAATGGGGGGAGGGTGACGAGAAGGGAGTCCATTAATCCTTTGAATAGAGGGGGGAAGAGAGAGAAAGAGAGAGATAGTAACGTTGGACCATAAGAAACTCGATTGGTGATGGGAGAGTGCAGTTGATAAAAGGGGGACGTGCTAATCAGCTATACAGCGCCGGTTTAGAGGTAATTGTTAACGACGAGGGAATTTCGCCCTCGTAAAAAATTTCTAAAGTGGGAAGGATTTTCGGTAAGAAATGCTTCCTTATTTTTTTAATTTTCTCGTATGCGTAGTGTATAGAGTATCGTAATCGCGAAAAAAATCAACTTTGTGGTTTTTGTCGGAAATACACGTTTTAGATGTCCGTAAAATGGTTTTCACCATGCCGTATATCTTTGCGGGACTCTCTAACCTAAACGGTTTGGCACAATCGTGGTATTTCGTATATAGGTATACTATTATCATGAATATAAATTATGAAGAGATGAGCGATATAGCGCAAAAATAAAGGATAGTTTCTTCTTGTTGATTTTTACAAATTATCGATTTATTCAAAAATTGCTATAACGATTTTGATTAATTTCCACTCATTGTCAGTTATAGAGCATGGAGTAAAAAAACAGTATGACATAAGACAAATTTCCCAAAAAATAATTACGTAGCATCCAGCGACATTATAATATATCATTTTCTACGTCGATCTACCACCTCAGCAATCTTCGCACAGCAATAATGATTCAGTGCCTGTGTGGCTTCGCCGATTCACATAATACTTTATATTTATGCATGGTATGGCTATTTATTGTTTGATTTTCTTATATATGAGGCTATCAATATACCATTTAGGAGCAGAAGGCACTTTCTGCTGTTTTGTTGCTTTTGTAGGAGTAGGAGTTCCTTCTATTCAGGAAGGAGTGTTTATGAGAAAGTTTGTGTCATGTATATTGTACTGATGTTTTTAAGACGTGTTATCTTGCCATTAGTCCGAGACTGGATTTATTAAATCAGAAGCATTTCAATTCTTGTTCCAAAATTGGTCTCATTTTGTTGAAGTTGACGGTTGTATTGTACAGAAAATTATAGTTCAAGTGGTTTTAATAAACATTATGTACTAGTGCATGTTTTAAAGTAAAATTTCGATTAATATAACTGTGTGTGGCGAAAATCCTTCACGTAGTCTTATTCATACGCAACGGTTTGAAGCTTTTCAATTTTTGAGGAGGTTACGACAGCGTTGTAAACATTTTGCATAACACGCTGTTTATTATAAGGTACCCTTACTCTCGTTATATCGGTGAAAACATCGAACTTTCACGTGGTTGTATGTTGAATAATCTATTATTATGAAAATATGCGTATCGATAGAAAAAACTGACAAAATTCACATGTCAGGGAGGGAAAAGTCCTATAAATGAAATTATCAAAGAGCGTTCCCGCGTCCCTCGGCGCGTAGGGCTTGGAATATGATTTTGGTCTTCCCTCTTATTGCTAAAGCGGCCCTCCGCGGTACTTACACGAAGCACTCTCTTGGAAACCAAACAAGACCGCCTCTCCAATGACTGATCACCACTCCTGCTGCAACGCAATCAAACATTCGTAACGATCGCGCTGCACTCATGCAGGTGTTACACGCCAACGACGCCCTCTAAGCCCAGGAAGGGTTAAAAGCACCAATGCCTCATGTAACATTAAGGGCCCTGCGGAGAAGTGGAGAGCTTTGCATATCGACCGACAGATGGCCCTCTATACCGCCTCCGCCCTCACCGCACCCCATTCCTCCCCACTACGACGGAAAATAACAAATAACCGTCCCGACGATAGCGCGTCACCCATTGGTCGAGGAGATGTTGACGACGGCGGGGAGGGTGTGCGAGGAAAGTGTGGAGGAAGGGGGTGGAAGCCCGAATCCCACGCTACGGGCTGTCGAACGATGGTTGCAACTCAACCCCGCGGGGCGAAATCGAGCAATCACGGTTTTACGGCCCGTACGTAAGGCCAGAATACTCGGAGCACACGTCCGTCAAATTCCGTCCGGCACCCTTTCATTTAACGAGGGGGAGTGAGAAGGGATGGAGGAGAGGAGGAGGGGGGGGGGAGGGACCGCAAGCCGATCTTTTCATTTACACGTCCTACCCATAAAGCATGGACACCCACCCAATACACAAACACACACACACACCGGAGTCGGTGGCCATCACAGTACGCCTACCGGAATACCGGTCTTACGCAATCCATAGGTGTAAATCCGCTCCGGGAGGATGGAATAAAAGAATAAAGCCACCCCTTCCCGTTCCCCTTACGCCCGGAGTAAATTTTATTTTATTTTTTGAATGGGAGGATTGAGAAGGGGAAGGGTGCGTGTGATAGGACGCGGATGGCGCTCGTCATAAAAATGGACCACGCCCCCCTTTTTCCCACCCCCGCCCCTCCCCTTTCGTACCTCCTCCGTCTCCCCCAGGTTTCTCCCCCCCCCCCACTTTCCTCGCTTTTTTACGTACCAAATGCGACGAAATACGTTGAAAATTGGGGTTTCTGGAGTGTAGGGGAGGATCTGACGGAATACAACATTGGATAGGGGGGGAGGATGAGGTGAAAATAAAGTAACTTCCCTTTTGCCTTTCTACTGCTGGAAGTGAGTAAACAAATGTTGAAATGGCGCAAGCTTGGGAGGAGGAGAGGAGGGAAGGTAGTGGTGATAGGGGGGGGTGGGGGGGGGGGTAATTGAGGAAAGACGAAGCTATATAAGGGGAGGAAAAGGAGAAAGCGAGAGATAGTCTGTTTGGACTGATATGAGGAGAGAGAGAGAGAGAGACAGAAAAAAAGAGTATAAAATGAGAAAAGGGCGGCAAAGTTTTCTGTTCGTTGTGGGGGGTTGGAGGGGGTGGGCTCGGAAAGAGTAAGGCAGATTGCGTATAAGAGGAGAAAAGAATGGGGAATGGAAAAGGTTAAAATGAAACCCGCAGTCAAATGCCGAGGGGGGGGGGGGAACTCACGAAACAAATGGAATAAAAGGTGAAATGAAACGTGGATAAGAGGGGAGTCGCGGAAGGTTGGGTCGGGGATTGGAGTGCACATGAATCCTGGATGACGTATGAAATTGACTCGGAGGTTTTTTTTCCTTTCCTCCCGTTGGAAAATACGCACGCACCTGATATATGCATCAAATTTTTTGGGATGTGGCATATGAAACCGACGTAGGAAGAGGGCAGCCCGCTCTCTTTTTCTGTGACTTTTTCGCTTTATTAAAGTAATATACGACCTCAACAACTGCGGACACCATCGTCGTTCAAGTTTCTCATCTTATTTTTTCGGTCGTTCGAACTTTACTCCAGTATGTAGTTTGATAATGCATAAATAAATTCCACAGGTACATACGTGGAGACTTTTTGATATGAGATTGTGTCGGCTATATTCGGATGTGGACGCAAGTAGGATGGGAGGGGGGAGAGTGAAAATTCATTACCAAATTCTTGAACTATTCGTTTCTTCCGATATAGTGTCACTTGCGTTTCTGTGGGCTTGGATGCGAACCATTTCCCTGGGTGTTATTGCAAAATAAATTTTTCGCTCAAGTTAATATGTCTGTGGTTTAAGTTTGGAGAGTATTTTTGTATCTCGTACAATGTTGCATGCTAAAGAAACTTCCTTATTAGAGTTGCCATAACGTTACTAATATTTTCATTAAGTTCTAGCCGGGAAAACTATTGTTAATGATTGAAGCATGACAAAACTGGCATTTATGTTTGATACTGTGGTGATGATCATTATCCAAGTGTTCTATTAGACCCGTTTTACATGTCATAAAAGTACTCAGGAAGCAAGTAAGCATCGCTGTGGATCTCAGCTAGCACTAGCAGGATAAGCACTAAGGCTAATATATTTTTTTATGGAAGTCTGCGACAAGAGACAGACGAAGTAACTTACGAGCCACTCATTATTTTCCAAATGCGAAGAAACTTAACGATCCGATTCGAACAGCTTGAAATGAAAAAAAAAGAAAAAAATAGGAAAAAAATACTAGCTCTGGTCATTACCAGAGCTAGTTTTTTCCTATTTTTTACGATTGGAGGTACAAGAGCCATTTCAAAAGGGTGAGGTCGTGAGGTCATTGCGAAATAATAATAAAAAAACGAAACGGCGAGAATAGAGAGAGAGGGGGTGGGGAGGGAGGGAGGGAGAGGAAGAAATGCAGGGTAGAGGGGCATAAAACTCGCGACTCCCCCATTGTTGTCGTTTCAATTTCATTTGTTTCTTTTTTTTTCTTCCTTCGCCAAAAACCCCGCTTTTATTTGCCGGGCGTGTATTGCAACCGCACATGCACGGGTCACTCCACCTCGCGTTCGCCATGAATATTCACGCAGCAATGCACGAATGCGGTGGTGGTATTAGCGAGAATTACTGTCCTTTCTCTCTCTCCCTCTCTCCTCTCTCTCTATTTATTCTGTCTCCCAACCGCCAGCGTTCACTATTCCTTTCTCTCTATCTCCTATCTACTTCGTGTGTGTGTGTTTGAAAATCTGCCACGGTATAGTGAGATAGCGTCTCTTTCTCGAGAAGGTTCTTTTTTTTTTAAGGAGAGAGAGAGGGCTTGTGGCGTGTAGGAAATAATCACGCGAGGTTCTGCGTAAACCGCTGATGAGAGAGAGGGAGAGAAAGCAAGTTTTGAACTCAGTACCGCAAGGAGTTTAATTATCGTCACGCCAGTGTTGCAAATTCTGGGGAAAAAATAAAACGCGCTCAGATAAGATGGCCCAACGCGAGCATATTTTTTAGTCTATATTTTCACGTTAATATTTTATTATAGTCACGCTTCACTATAGTACTATTACATGTATTTACACTTAATTAGGATTTTATGGCATTATTGATTGAGCGAAGTCTCATTTTAAAATTTTAGGAAATTTAACGCAGCCTTCTCTCTTTATAAGCATTCAGTGAGTTTGCATATTCGACATTATGATGTTTTTGGAATAGTATACCTTCCCCGTTATTGTAGTTATGAGTCACTAATACAGCACATTACGCTTAATTTGATGACATTTTCATAGATATCATTAAGCTGCTGTTAAGAATAAAATACGACCTTCGATACCCTAAATTTCATTTCATAAATCCGCTTTTACTTAAAGTAAACAGTTTAGTAATCCCCATAACTTTTGCCCAACTTTATCTTTCTTATTAATATTTTGTGAACTTTTTAAGCAAAATGATTACAATTTTAGGAATGGGAAGCCCTTATACTATATATTTGTGACATTACAATCAGCTGCATAACTTTATGGTGCTTGGTAAAGCTTGATTTCTACTTGAGTAAATTAAACGCCCTGGAATGCACAACCTGTTACGGAAGTAATAATCTGCTGCGTTTCAAGGAGGGGTTTCGGCCAATGTAATTTACCGTAATTGTGCATTCGCTAGTTGGCATATGAAATTGCGCTTTGTAATAGCTTTATCAATTTTACTATCATCGGTGCATGCGGTAAATAGCTCACGATCGCAGAAAGAGACCCTACGGCACGCACGCCTAAAGTGAAATATAATCTACGCCTACGCAGAACACGTTAATGGACATGGGAATATTGTTATTTGAGGAATAATTCATATTAAAGGAATGCTGTCACTTCACGCTTATGCAAAGAAATTTCATGGGAATATCGATTTCTCGAATATTTTAACGTTAACACAAGGATTGCATTACAAAATAAACAAATAATTCGAGCGACTTAGTTTATAAATTTGAGCGAACTTTCTCAATGCCGTATACTTCTTCAAATAACTTCCTAAGAAAATAAATCTGTTATTTGGTCACAAAAACCCAAACGTTTTCATTTCGTCTCGCATCTCGGCAAAAGCGAAGAAATAAACAACAGAAAAACTCGCAGGGATTTTTCATTATCGCGATAATTAAAGAGGTATATCCAGCTGGAATTTTACACTCCCGATTCGCCTTTCGTTTGTTGTCCGTCAATACAGCATTGTTTTATTTAGGTGCGACCATGCAGCGGGATGAAATTGCTATTCTTGTTTTAAGAAACTGAAATTCCCTCTGGTGGAAACGTTCCAACATCCTCCCTCAGTCATCATCTTCCAATCTCGCTCATTCCCTTTGCTATCATTAAGCTCTTGAGTTTGCTCAACCTTCCCTTCTCCTTTATTCTTTCTCTCTATCTCTCTCTCTTTACCCACCCTCCTCCTCGCTCCGTTACTAACACTTTGCATTATCCCCCTTCCTATCTTCTCCTCTTTCTTAGTTTCCTTACGAGTCCCTTTCACGGCGCTGCTTTAGCGCAATTAGAAAGAAAATGTATACTTTGGAATAAAATAAAATTTGGAATGGTTTTTTTGCCCCTCCCCCAACCTCTCCCCACTATTGATGCTTATTTTGAGGTATACCTTCAGGAATCTCCAAGGAGGTTTTTTTTAACCTTCTGCTTTTCTCTCCTTTGGTATCAACAAAGTACAACACTGATACCATGGAAATGTTAGCACTTGTTTTGATAATACTATATTATATCTCCGAGGTTTTATTTGTTGGCATAAGTGTAACCCAAAATGCGGAAGGATGTAACATTTGTGTGATTTTTGTCAATAAAATATGTAGCCTTAATATCGAATACGTCAGAATCCTTTAATAGTTAATTAATACAGTAAACGATAACTTTTATAATTGAATTCTGAGTTGCACTTTTGATATCTTGTGTAGTGGTTTACATTTCAGGTTTGAAATGTAAACCACTACATAACTGTAAGGTTTGAAATAATTGCATCTAAATAGACTGAAATCTCTGGAATGTATCATTGTCAACATCGATTTTAGTACAATAACATTGTCTTTAAATTCGGTAGTATTGTAGAAACAATTCAATTGTAAAGGCTGTTAAGATGACAGACAATATTATTCAGGTGGTCATGGATAGATTCGCTCTCAAATGTTCCCTTTGCATTAAAAAAAGAACTATATCGCAGGTTAGCACATGAGAATCAATCGAATTTCAATTTTTTATTTAGGGTGGTTTATAAATATTGCTGTAGTTTTATCCATGTCCTATTAAAACGTGAACAAGGAAATTTCTCAAACTCAATGGATAAGAGAGCCATTTATACTTTTAAATCGACTAATTTCGCTCGATCTTTAGACGACCCGTAATATTAACCCGCTCTCGCATGCTCGATAAACAAAAGCTCATGCATTACGCATTACCATTCATAATGGGCCGGGTGATAGCGACTGGTTTAAATCGTCTCGAACATACGAACTCTAACGGAAATAAAAAATTAATTGATCGCGATGACTCTGCACGGTGTATGTAGGTGGAAGGGAGATGGACAATGGACGAAAAAAAAGGCTGATCCTTATCCTGCGTCCCTTAGCGTAAGAAAAAGGAGAGGGAAAAGAAACCCCTATTCCTAGTATCGTGCATGAGTGGAAAGGGTGTCACACGTGAAACAAGCTTACCTTAAAAAAAGGCGGGGGAATAATTGTGAAAGAAAATATATTGCAACAACAGTAAGAGAAATATGAGCGAGTAAATGAGGGCGTTATAACAGTATAACAAAGATAGTAAAGTGTGTGCGGTAAGGAGTGCACGGATTTCCCAGGGTTGGTCGGAATAAAAAAAACATTATTTTTTTTAGCAAGATGAGGGTGCCGAGACAAGAGGTAGGCCGCTGTGCCAATGTGGCGACGCGACTACTATCCGATCTCAATTAGAATCGCCGACGAGTCGCCTCAGAGATCTGACTTGTGCTTTCTTATGTGCGTCCTCCCACTGGCACGACTACGACGCGATGGCGACGCAACCTGTCGGCGCAACCTGTCGGCGCAACCTGTCGGCGACCCGTCGCTTACGATCGCTCATGCCAGCGGCCTCCGCTCAGTCGCCTGGTGATCGCGCCTCTTCAGTACTTTATTTTTTGTTTCTAGACGAATATTATACGAACATGTGACGAGAAAAAACGACGAACAGGTTAATTATCAAGTAGTGGAAGCAGTTCAACGTTATCCCTGCCTATATAATTATAAAAGGTACCTAATTGAAGAATTGTACTTCATGTCATTATGCCTACATGGGGCATTTGTTTACTATTAGTAGTTTTAACATTTAGTTATTTACTTTAACTTTTGTGCTAAACATCGATTTAAACCAAACTTGGAATCGGTTAACAGATTTTAGTAAAACTCCCCAGTAGCAAATTTCATCAAAATCTGTCCTGCGGTTTATGAATTGAAACATACGGATGGACGGACGGAGACGACCTCCCCCATATGCGTTAACTCTGTACAAAGAACTAATAAAAACGGGAGCTTATTGAGTTGATATAGGTAATTTGAGTAATCATCAACATATGGCATGCCAGTGTATTTAAAAATTATGATCTGTTAGTCAAATTGATTGTATTAGTATGTGATATTTTAAACGTAAAGTTGGTGATAGACTTTAAATTAATTATGAAACATTTTATGCAATACTTTTAAATCAAATTAATTAGATTTTGTATTGAATTACGAATTGTAATTACCCAATAAACTCCTAGATTACGTAAGAAACATTTTATGTAATTTGAATGTAACTGCTCCCGAGGTCGGTTAATTAGATTGCTTGCAAAGATTCAATTTAGGAAACATCCGATAAAAAGATTGAAATTTTCGATCGTCTTTTAAAAGTTTTTCGCAGCAAAAAACTCTAACACAACATTGTTTCGGATATATATAGTTGCACCCACCATTGACTTTTAGTTTACGTTTTCTCTACAAGTACCAATACCTTAACACTACATCGTGGTCTTCACCGCTCGACATATCGTAAGCAACTGGTCGGCGACACGTCGCGCTGGTGGGAGGAAGTCTAGTTGCCTGGTCGCCTCGTCCCATCCGATCCGAATTTTTGATTAAAGTCGGATCGTGGTCGCGTCGCCACAGTGGGTGAGCTGCCGTACTGGTACGCTTTCGGTTCAACCGAGAAACAATGGAGACATTAAATCTTTTTACTGGTAGATATAGCGGAGTAGTGGATTCAGAAAAAAAATAAAGTTCATCTAGATAGCGAGTATCTTAGAAGTAATTCAAGGGGCGAGATATAGTAATTGCATGCGAGGGTCTAGCGGCGCTCTTTTTATAAATGAAAAATAAAATATTTCTCTGGCGGTTAACGCTGAGTAACGCCTAAAAATAGAGGTTTCTGCAAAGAAAGAGAGGGATGTTTTTTACGAGGAAAACCGCGCTCACGTAGAAATTTATCGCCGGCTATGGTTTCCGCCCTGTAATTTCCAGAGCAATGCCACGCATAATATAATTTTGATCTCAAGATCAAGCGAAAAAAATCCATCGCCTTTTGTAGAGGAAGCATTTTCAGCGACAGAACAATGAACCAGAGGGAGAGGCTATGCTGAAAAAAAATTCTGCTCGAGATTGTGAGATCGTTGTCCGCGTTAACAAAGACCTGCCATGAAGGTTTCGCGTGTAAATGCGAATTTAGAGAAACTCGTTTATTTTTACAAAACATGCAGTTTCGGTGCATCGTGAAAAATTAATTTTCTCCCGTTGACGAGATTGCCAACTTGAATTTAGGTGAGATAATACGAGGAAACGAAATTGCTTTATGCTTAGCGTATTTAAATTAGTTTATTTAAAGTTTTGAGATAAAAATTCTGGTAAAAGATAACAAACTATTAAAAAGCTGCTAAGAATGCATTTTAAAGCTCGTCGTTTTATCGTTACCGATCTAAATCTGTGCATCGCCGTGCAATGTACGAGATTGGTGCGTGGCAAAGGGTATTCAATACAATCTGAACAACGTCCGCGAGCCTCAAGGCCAATTTGAACACCGCTTGCGACGAAATAAGTCCTCCGTCGCCCATAGAAATTTTCCAATGAATAGAATCGCATAACGAGGAAGTACTCTGTGCATTCATGAAATGTTATGGGCGCTGTTTCGAGCGAACGAGGTAGAGATGTTTCAACCGGCCGTTGAAGAGACTGCTTGTGGCGCTGCCGTATCAGGGATGGGAATTAGATGTTATCGGATGCTGAGAAACACAGTGACCGCTGCCTAATTAGCGGCCACGTGGGATGTGTTGCGGCGTGAGGGGAGGAGAGGTAAAGAAAGGAAGGGGGAAGGGCAGGGCGAAATGGTGATGTTCATTACGCGAAACTGAAATGCCTTTCTTGACCAGAATCGATATTACTCTGTAAAGGGCCCAAGGGTGGCGTAATGGGTGAGGGTGGCGGGGGATGAGTTAGACGTCGGACATCAGCTACTCGTACGTGGAATGAAAGAGAGGAGGGAGAGAGTGGAGAAATTTGAGCCTCAGGGTGGTGTAGGGCATGTGTGGTATTTTTGGAGGAGATATGGAAGGATTTGGTGTTGGGGTGAGAGGCGGATGAGTGTATGGGTGGGGAAATGTGTAGAGAATGCACGGGGGTGGGGAGATTGTAGTATTTTGAAAATTTCTAACTGGGGTGAGGTCGTTTAAAAATATTCCGGGAGAACTTTGGCGAGAGTTCCGAAGTAATTTCTTTGTGGCGTAAAAAAATTGAGCAATGAGGAACATACTTCATAAGAATTAAATTTTTCATGTTTTTCCCAACGTAAAACACAGAGACTATGACAGATATATTTACGGAATTCTTCATTTTACCCAGTAGGTGAATATTTCGAACATTACTCTAATAAAAATAAGCATTTTATATAGCTGTAACTTATTAAATTTAAATTAAGCATTTTTATCACTTACGTATGTTGTATAAATTAATTTTAGTATGCCAAAGTGCTAGATGGAAAAGTTAGCGTGCATTTTTTTCAGATGAGTTAAGGCGTATTTTTTTAAAAGTGGACTGCGTAACTTGACATTACTATTACATGAAATTATTTCAGGAATAATTACGAGGTATATATTGAAATACCAAGAAAAATAATTGAATGCTAATACAAACATATCAACCTAGTTAGATATGAAAGGTTATGTCAAAACAGTGAGATAAGTTGCTCTAATTTACTTCAAGCTGCGGCTTATACAAACATACCATTTTATTTCTCGAGTCGTGGTAAATTCAACGGTGCGTGATACATTTTCAAATTTACATATTTTGAGATGAAAGGATGAAAAAAGCATGCTTACGGCAGTGGATCCGGCCGGCCTTGGTGGAACGATGATTAGTGTGTTTAACTCCATATGCAAGGATCGCGAGCTCTAACATTGAAAATGTCACGGTCGTATTTGCCTGTCAGAAATCTACTGTAACACATACGAGTACTCTCTTAATTTCTAACTTTCCCTTTTCGCTCGGACAAAGGAGGAAACATTCCCAAGTCGAATTCCAATAATATATCGTACTATAATTCGCGTGCATTAAATTATTATAATTATGAATCGAAGGAGCGTCTTGAAAATGAAGGGAACGGAGTTTCCAACAAGTCGAAATGCTTCACTAGGAAAGTGAAGCAAGAGAAGACGGTGAAGAGACAAAGAAGGTAGTGTGATGGTGATAGACGTTAGTGCGGAGGCAGCGTAGGAGCGTAATTCCACGGAAGGGCTAAAGAGCAAGAGGTGCTGTAAGAATTTTGCGAAGGGAATGATAGGGCGACGGAGGGGAGTTAGGGTGAATCGTAGGATAGAAAGCTTGCGAGATCGGTCGTAGATTCCCGCCAACTGGAACAATTTTCCCCACTCCACCTCATTACCCACCTCTTCGTATCCATTACCGCCCAAAGATCGTGAAGAGAGAAAATGGGGGCAAATCGCGTAGACAAAGGGCGGAAAATGAAGAGGGAGAGAGAGAAAACGAGGAGAGGATAAACGGAAGGAAAAGGGTCGTTGTTAAGGGCGACCGGTTATTTTTGGATAGTTTAAGTGGATGCAGGAGTTACCGAGCCAGTTTTGTTATAATAGGGATAAATTTTGGGAAATAGTTTTTGGAGTATCAGTGGACATTATCTTCCAAAATTGAAACAATTTGTATGGGAAAAAATGAAAAAAGCCGTATGTTGTATTTACGTATTTTAAGAAATATTCGCGTCATAATGCACCCCCTCTCCCTTTGAAATGCCATTGGCAGCTTGTAGGGCGGTAATGCAAATGATCCAACGATTTGTAAAAATTGTTTCGGAATCATTGAAATTTATTCTGATTTCTAGATTTATTAATGTTTCTTTGGTCCTTAATACGAATTCATTTTATTTATCGAATGAAAATTATACGTTAGTTTACTTTAAATACTATCTTTAAAGGTTATATGAATATTAACTTCAACGTTTTGGTTGAAAAAACGGCTTATGTCGACTGAGTGGGACCACATTTAAAAGTGACCGCGAAGCTGACCCCTCGACCGTCATTAACTCGGGTTAGAGGCCCATACCTCGAGACCCATCCTCAAATCCGAGCTCGGGTGTCTTCACCCTCTCAGCGGGGGGGCACTAGCCGACCACGTCTTTTGCAATAAAATTTAAACTATTTTATGTTGTTAACTTAGTGCGATTGTGACTCAAGCAACATATTCGGGTTAATGCGCTGATCAAGAGCGTCTTTTTAACGGAATTCTACGATAAATAATAACATATTTACGCTCACATCTAATCTTGACGCCAAGGAATACCAACCTCATAAGATTTTTCGTAAAGCCGAGTTTTACGTGTTACTTTATGGGAAATGAAAATGCCTTCCTTGGAGTCGACTTCTTTCGAGATATTTTTTGCCATCACCTTAAAATATGTATATCGAGCATACCTGCCACATTTAGAATTTCTATATCTTTTTTTATCTAGTTAATCGCATTTTTCTATGATCACCAACCAACCAACAAAAAATTGTCTATTATTATAAGTGACTAGCGTAATTTCCCGTGAAATATGACGGGTAGGCGTGAATTGAGTATTACGTTAAAATAAAATAAAAATTAATGACACCAAATTTTATGTACACTAAAACGCAAAAAGAATATAAAATCCACATAATCGAATGTTCCAGAGAGTAATAATAGTCATGGACATATAAAAAACGATTTTATCACGACGAATTGAATAAATTCGTAAAAAATTACGAAAAATATTAATTAAACCTAATTTTTGGCTTTTTTCGAAAGAGATTTGAATTTCTACGATATGGAAATTTATTTCCATACTTTTTTCGGAATAACTGTGAAAATACCTCGTCGAAATCTCATTTTTAAGATATTTGAAAATGTTAAAGAAAAAAGGCCTCGCTTCGATTCAGCTCCGCCCACGTTATTCAAATGGAGAAAAGATATGCTCCTGAAGTCAAACCCAGAACTACTATGTACACGGCGAGCAGTTTCAAATTGAAAAGTTGAATAGTCAAGTGATTCCTGAAAGTTTGATTGAAAAGCTTTTTAGTTATGAGCGGTTTCCCTTTCCTCCCATCTAACACCATATAACAACCAAGAGTTATTTTAGTTATGAGCGGTTTCCCTTTCCTCCCATCTAACACCATATAACATCCAAGAGTTACACCCTCCGCACCGTCTCGCGAATGTCTGCTTTCATTACAATCCCGTCCGAAAAATCTTAAGAGGTTGGTATTCCTTGGCGTCAAGATTAGATGTGAGCGTAAATATGTTATTATTTATCGTAGAATTCCGTTAAAAAGACGCTCTTGATCAGCGCATTAACCCGAATATGTTGCTTGAGTCACAATCGCACTAAGTTAACAACATAAAATAGTTTAAATTTTATTGCAAAAGACGTGGTCGGCTAGTGCCCCCCCGCTGAGAGGGTGAAGACACCTGAGCTCGGATTTGAGGATGGGTCTCGAGGTATGGGCCTCTAACCCGAGTTAATGACGGTCGAGGGGTCAGCTTCGCGGTCACTTTTAAATGTGGTCCCACTCAGTCGACATAAGCCGAAAAAACTTATTATAAACAATAATGGCTAATTAAATTTTAATACATCTTATAGTTATCTGTTAGACTTGAAAACGTATTTTGTGAAAATTCAGGCAAGCATGATTAAAATTTTGTATACCATGATAAAGCATAAAAAAGTATGTAAAATATTCCAACAAATAACACTCGTATCTGTCGCATTTCCCTAAGCAGATCGAAAATCTACCAGCTATATTGCACATCTTACAAGGAAGGAAGAACCTATTATTTCCACAAACGAGACCGAATGCTTCTTGTAAAGTAGCCATCGTTGTAAAGAGGAACACTGTTTTTCCCCCCTCCTCATTGGGAGAGAGTGTGAGAATTGTAGCGGAGACAATGAGCAGCAAAAGAATGTAAGAAAGGGTTGTGGGAGATGGAAACGGAAAAAAAGGGACCATCTCTCCTCCCCCTTCTGGGCTCTCGGCCATAATGTTTTCTTTTGGAACTGAGTTGCGAGGTGACTTGAGTGCTGGAATGGGGAAGACTACTGCGATAGATATGGTCGATCTAGGCACACGGCCAAGTGTTGCTATTGCTGCGCACCCTAACGGCTGTTTTTATTTCGACCGCACCACGGACCATTCGGTCCACCCATTCCTCTCTACCGTAGTCCTTTCCGGAATGCTCCCTCTTTCTCTTTTCTCTCTGCGATTCGGAGAACTCAAGTCTCGAATTCTGCGTCTCTTTTTATTGCAAACTTCGATTCTTATTACCCCAATGATTTTTATGTGTAGCATTTTTGCTGTGATCTATTTTATTAAACGCAGCGGTATGTACTTATACGTTTTGTCTACGAACGAATTAAACCTGAATCGTCAAAGTTTCTGCTGCTAAATTAAAGGTGCAAGTTTTAGAATCGGACTAACTATCATTAAATATAGAATTTTTTATGTCGCCCTTTTCTTAAAGAATCGAGTGGTAAAAAAATCTTGATTGTTTTTCATAATGCTTGTTTCTAACCTGCTTTTATAATTTTATAGGTTACTTAATAAGAGTAAATAATTTGTTGGTTGGTTAAAAAGGATTGAACATAGCATTCAGGTGACACTTATTATTTTAATATTTTCTTTTTCTAAGACGAATATGTGAATTACTTTGGTTATATTTTTAATTTGATTTTAATGGAGTACAACCATGCAACTGATAAACTTTCACGGCTGATATCTTGATTTGCGACACTGCACATTAGATACAGGAAAATTTCTTAACTCGGAACTCCCTATAAAAATATATATATTTGACATGTTTTAACGTAATTCAATGTGTTAAACCCGAATTCACCTTTAATTCTTACCCTAGCGGGATGTAATCTCCGAAAGAAATACGCCACGAGCGAAGCACTAGGAGTTTTAAGTGACAAGTTGAGCCATTCCAGGCTTAATTCTCATCGTATCTCTCCCCTAGACCAGAACGCGGCCGTTTTCCCTCGCTGTTTCTCTCGTCCCGCACATTCCCACAACAATTCCATTCCTTTTCCACCCTCCTCCCCCTCCCCCCTCCTCACCCTCGAAACGCAAAACACTTCTACCCCACCTCCCATCCATCCTTCCCTCTCCGTCCCGCCAATATTTTAAGACTAAACCTTTTACAATCGCGCGCGTATCTTTAACGCATTTTTTCCTCCTCCTTCCTCTAACCCCTCTCCCTTCTCCCCCACAGAACCTCCCCAGAAACTTCTCCAACTGCGCTTCCAAGTATCAGGACACCCAGATACGACCCTTTTCCCCCCTAACACACACACACACATATACGCGGCCTTCCAGCGTCACCAAATCTCTCTCTCGCGCCTCCCCTTTTATATTTTCTCTTCCCCCCATCCGTCCCCATCCTCCCCCGTGCAGTCCTGCGTATCCCTTTACTGGTACCAAAAAGTCCCACGGTCTCATACCCTCCCGTTTTCCCTAGACTCCCTACTTTCCCCGTGCCATTCCAAAACATTTACCAAAACCGCCCAACTCCCAACACATTCACGCATGGAGATTACGGGAGATGTATATGGCCATGGGTCTCAGTTCCCGTTTGTCCCTGCACCCTATCGTTTCTCCTTCTCCGACCTCTAGGGGGAGGGCCTCTTTCTCCCACTCTCTAGTAGTCACTCCCTTTATGCTTCTTCCCCTTCGCGTCTTGCTTCTCAGAAGAAAGAAAAAAATTCCCGATCTTTATACCCGCAGTTGACTCAGCTCCTAAAAAACTTCTACTACGTTTGTTCCTTACTTGCCCTTGATGTCGTCCTTCATTTTCTTTAAATTGCTGCAATGGTGATTTATCTATCGCCTTCATCCTCTTCCTCCCCTTTATTCGGAGGAGAATTTAAGGGATGCGCCCTCAAGAAGACGTATTTATCTCCCTTCTGCTTTAGAATGAATGCGGAAATACAGTTTTATCGCGGAAAGTCGAAGGGAAAGGGAATGTTATTTTTGTGCGTGCGTTAAAGATACGATTTTTGGCTCTAAAATCTGTAATACTTTTTAAATATTAATCGGAAAACAAGCGAAAACGTTCCCAGTTCCAATAATGAAAATGTTTTACGACGCCGATTCTGCGAAATATTCTAAAATTTTATGCAACTTAATGTGAGTTTCCAGATAATATCCTGAGAAAAACATTGGCTGATAACTTGCTTAACTGCATTCCATAGAAGCTTTGGTGCGGATCTTACTTAAATAAAGTTGGCATTGGATTATATTCTTACAATTTATAGAGAATTATCAACATAACATCTCATTTAAACATAATTTATATCTACGGATTAGAACAAAATTTATTCCTAAATGTCAGCAAAAAGGTGAATCGTTTATTTGAAACCTAGTGTAATTCTACGTTATGAAACCTTAAATATGATTGCTGTGAAAAATGTGAACTGTTCTTCTTAGATAGATAAAATTACGGTGAAGATGTAAATTTAAAGTTTATAACGAATTCCTTTATCGCAAATGATAATTTAAAAATTATATAATTTTCCGTAAGAACTACAGATTGGATATTTTAAGTGAAATTCATCCGCTTATCGCTCGCTAAAATCGGCGGTATCTTCGCCTGAAATCTTTGCTTTGATATCGTACCGTAAAAAAAGTTTCACGAGTAGTCGGCCAACGTAATTAAAATTCAGCTAGACACAAGCGTTCGCAGCTGGTGGAGTCGCGCCATTGCTTCCGTGCAATCTCAAACCGAAATCTCTTGCGTTGTCACGTAAGCGCAGGGTTTCGTCCTTCCTCAATGACAGACGAACGCCTCCGCTCGGCAATCCACCCTCGGAGGGATTTAGTCACACCTTCTAGCAAGTGTTACGTCTTCGAATCCAGTTCCATCTCGAGTGCCTTCCAGAATTAAAAAGCCTTTCGCCGCACCGACTGTGGGGGGGGAGGTTCCATTCCTGCCAAGTATCCTAACAGATTACCCCACCCGCTCAATCTGGGTCGTGGAGTTGTTTGCAGGAATGCAAGGGGACCCTGACGGTGGGGAAGGGCAGCAAACGCGAAGAAGTATGGAGACTTTTGGGAGACCTTCTATATCCCCATACGACCGAGAAACTTCCAATCTAGGCGGTGACAAATCAGAGGATCCCTATCCACCCTCTCTCTCTCTCCTTATCTCACAATTCCTCGTTTCCACCTCTTTCCTCAGACCAAAACGGCGACTAAAGGCTTCTACCCCTTTTTTTTAGAGGACTGCTTCTCTTCCGCGCCATACCGCTTTAATGCCCATACTAACCATGGGAGGAAGGAAAAAAAGGATCCTCCTTGAACCAGCCTCCATTACACCCCTTCTCTCTCTCTCTCTCTCTTTCATCTCTCATGCCATCCCTTTCCCTGCCACTATAACCCTTTCAACTCCGCCGTCTCTCTCTCTCTCTCACTAAAGAGGTTCCATCTTTTCTCCTTTCCATCCAAAGGCAGTCATCGTCGTATCCCTACATTCGTATATTTTTTAATGCTCGTCCAACTTTACGTTCTCGTTTTTTATTTAGCTCCAACCCCCGCCTTTCTCGCGCTTTCTTCCTCTAACCCTTTTATTGTTTCTTCCCACTGGGTTCTTTTATCAGGGCAGTAAACAGGGCCGTCTACGCTCCGTTGTTTTTTTTTATTTCTTTTGATTCATTCGTTCCTTTTGTTTTTCAAATATTTTAGGATAAACACGTTCGCGAGATTTAGGCGCTATCTGCATTTTTATTGCTAATTATTTTTGGAGTGCGCCGAAGAAGTTTTTAGTTTTTCATAGAATGCGATCGTGGATGGGATGGAAAATGTTTGGTAGTAAATGTATTCGGAAGTGCGAGTTTCGTTATTTAATCTTCTTGGGATGGTGGAATTGATGTAAACTCTATAGATTAGTAATGAAATAAACATATTTAGGAATTATGTCGATATAAAACTCCTAACGTGAATTTACGATTTGTTCGAGTTGTGAATTTTAAAAATTAAGGACACCATATGATCAGTCACATCGACTTTTAGAAAAATATTAATACACTGGCGATTGTTAAGTGTTATTATATTATTTTAAATTAAATCATGCAAATATTTGACTTACAATGGACAAAAAAGTGCGAAATTTTCAGATAATATAAAATTTTCGATATAGGTAATTATAATTCCCCAGAAGTTATGAAAACACTATTCTATTGTCTCAACGTTCAGCCACAATAAACACAACTTTTACAGACGACATAAAATTCTATAGAGTAGTAAAACAATATTCCAATACGTTTCAATGCACATTTCTAGTGTTTTTTTTCCTGATAATCCAGGCGGAATATTTGAGAAAAATCGTTCGAGTGAAACGAAGCTTTGTAAGCGTCATCGAGTAATCATCGCGCTTTTCTTACGAGACGCATACTTGCCTCAGGGAAGCCTCACAAGTTTATTGAAGAGGAAGGTTTCTTTGTGTAAGATAAGGGGAAGTTGGCAATGGGAGGAAGCTTTTATGCTGATGATCGGTTCCGAGTCGTTTCCCAGACGACTCATGCAGCCGTTAAGTATTCTCACGTTTTGGAAACGTTTATCGCTTATGGCCCAAAAAGTTGAAAAGAAGATCTTTCACCCGCTATTCTCGATAAATTTTACTCTATCTTTTTGTAATTGGCCCGAAAATTATTTCAAAATTATACTCGATCTGCACATTTGAGAAAATGATACTTTATGTGTTCCTTCGAATAATGCTTAAGTATGCAATTTATCGTTGGAATTTGGTGTATGTCATTCGAAAATAAATTTTCTCATAGTTGGTTCTATAAAAATGACATTTGTGATGTCGTTACAATAGTCGGAGAGATAATTAACTAAAATTAAATGTTTAAAAATATACATAAAATGAAACAAGATAGGAAGTGTACAGCGTATCACAAATTCGTGCAGTGGAGTTTTAGAAAGAAATTATACGTATACCTATCTGTACGTAAGGGAAAGTTTTTTCTCATGCACAGGTAAGGAAATTAAACGTTTGTTTGGGAGATTGTTTATGTTAGCAACAATGAAGTAACCATGCAAGAAAATTTCTGTTCAACTCGATTTAAGACGTTTTTGTTTGATTTTCTCGATAACGGCTACTCCTATGGTAAAAATATATAGGAAAGGAAATACTCTACTTTACCAGTTCTACAACTTTTATTTGAAAAATATTTTGATATGAGCAATACTTTACGAGATATGACGAAAATTTAATTTTTTGTCTCCAGTAAAGTGGTACCCCTGATTGGCGTACGTGATTCATCTTTGCGATTTTCTTATTATATTTGATTGATTGATAGGTATCAAATTTCATGAAAATCCGTTCGGTAGAAGCCGAAAACGAACGCGGACGGACGGACAGACAGACCGACGATAATAGGCACTCATGCTGGAAGCGAAATGCGCCTAAAAAGACAAATTAGTACGATCGATCCCTAGGTAACAGGAATATTGAGATTGGAGTTGCATTCCTTTTATTTTATTGGTAAAATAGGCAAAAATTATCAGTGTTCATTATTTTATAGATATACTATATCGTTACATTTGCAATTACGATTGGTAACATGTTTACGTTAAATCAATAAATTTATTTGGAATGTTGATTTCTTAACGATAAAAGATTTTGCTGTTTATTCAGAGAATTCCGCATTAAATTGGGCATAGTATTTGAGTATTATAATTAGACTAATATTCTTAAGATTTTGATAGTTAATACAGGAAGGCAATACTTTATGGGACTCATTTAAAAATGATTTGCCTTGTTATACACATAAATTATTTTAAATGCAATCTTATTCCTACTGTGTGGTAATTTTATTTTGAAAATATATTATTTGTTAGTTTTTTGGATGATTACCACAAGTTCATTAAAAAAATGTCTTGGAACATATACATTGAGCAATTGTTTAATTTCATTCTTTAAATAATCCTAAAGTACATATATTTTAAAGAAAAACGGATTGTTGTTTAAACTTTTCCTATGAAAACAAGGATTCAAAAATCCGCCGAATTATATGCCGCTAAGTTTTCACTCCAACCAAACAAAACTTCATCCTTCAACACACCCACCTTTTCGTTCCAATCCAATCAACCCTTCCAATTTCCTATCCAACTCCCCCTCCCCCTCAGTCTTTCTCCTATCTCCGTATCTCCCAGCGACATCTTACGCCGCTCAGCCTCACGTGATACTACTACCTCGCTTCCCTCGCCCCCCACAATTCAGCCGCCCTCAAGGCTTAAGCC
The DNA here is from genome assembly GCA_036926305.1 of Uropetala carovei. Taxonomy (NCBI): domain Eukaryota; kingdom Metazoa; phylum Arthropoda; class Insecta; order Odonata; family Petaluridae; genus Uropetala; species Uropetala carovei. Next base: position 162,003 of record JAXCHB010000316.1, on the reverse strand, counting down.
CCTTTTGCCCCGTCCTTCCGGCCCTGGATATCTCCCTCCCCCTGGGAGCGTGTAGACTCCCCTTTGATGCCGAGATCGCACATTCATCCTACGTACCCGGTCACACCTCTGGTGGGAAACGTACCTGTCTCCTCTTCCGCACCACGCCTTACTCGCTCGCACCATCCTCCTCCTTCCTCTTCCTCTCCGTCCTTTCATTCTCCCTCCCCCACCTCCCCCCTCCTCACGAAATATCCAAAGTGCTTGGAAATGTAGAGCTTTCGCTCGAAGAGAACGGGTCACGTGACTTAATTGATCTGATGAGAGCTTGCGTGATGTTTTCATTCGAAATTTAGATATCACCCTAAAGCTAATTTACGACCTGTGATGGATAGCATCGGAGGTATAGTGATGGCTTTACTTCATTTAGGGGAAGCATTCACAATATGTGTTTCTATTTTTGTCGGTAAATTAAATGAAAGGAAATTCTTTAATATACAGTAAGATATGACATTTTTGATTTGATTGCAGACAATCGAAAGACTGGTGGAGGATGAGCGAGTGTATAGTGCGATAATTTTTATATATGTATTCCGTCCTGGTAAACCTTTATAGCTTTTAATATTTCCCAAGTATATTTAGTTTGCTCTTAAGGTAACAGTCTTTTACATTACAGTATAAGCGTATTAATAGAGATATTATTAATAGTAACATGTTCAACGTTATTCGCATCTGACAAAAATAGTATGAATATTTTAGGGACTAAAAGAACGTTGTTAAGTTTTGATACCAAACTCTTTTAAAACGGTTTCAGCAGTTTCCGAATATTTATATTATAAACAAAATAATTATTGAACTCTGTGAAATATGATAGATATATTAATTCCTTTGTCATTTTTTGTTGGTAGCAGGTGTTTTTAGAATCATATCTCCCGTAAAATATTTATCCTACTGCTGGTTTAAAATATGAGTTGTTAATCTATGCTGATGTTTTTATTAAGCAAATAGGTTAATACTATAGCGTTTAATTTGTTAACTGAATACGGTTAAGAGGATTATAAGTATAAATGTGCGTATCATTTACTTAACGCGAAATGCATAAATCATGTTATTAAATAGAAATTTTGAGTTCGGTAAAAAAATTGTCAACGAAAAACTGTCTCTTCCCGGTTAAATAGGAATTCTATAAAAACGACCGAGCGATTTTCTTTTAATCAGAGGCTCGTAGTCCTCATACACCGCGTGAAATACAACTCCCATTTCCTTTTAGTACCATCTTAACACCGTGCCCTTCTGCGTCCACGGAACGACTACTACCGATTTGGTTGGTGACGTCATGGCCTCGCATTATGCCCCCGACGCCATCGTCTTTGCGTCGATTCTGGTCTGATTTCAGGGGGGTTTGTGACGCAGTTGTATGGCTCAGTCTAAGGAGATGGGAGCGACCAAGGCTGGCAAAGTGTCGGAAATGGTCCATAAAGACTTAGTGCTTTTTCCGGGTGCTACGTAGCCGAAGGAATTGCCTGGTCTTCCGAAATTCCATTGCCATTCAGAACTTCCCCTGAGAATTTGGAAAATGTAATGAGAGAACTTTGTATGTCAAGGTATTCTGTTAAATCATCGAGTCTTGCGTGTCTCTTTTGCTGAAACTTGGAAAAAATCAATATAGAATCCTCGTCCTAATAATTGAAAGTCTAGTTGGTTTATTTGACCGTAAAAATGCCAGATTTTATTACGCAAAAAGTTTATTATGAATATTATCATCTTACAGTGATATTTTATAAATACAAGGAACAAAATTATCAATTTAATTACTAATTAAATTTAAGACAGAAGTTTAGTTAATGCGGTATTGAAAAGGGCTACAATGTCAGTGAGGTCATTGAAGTGTAGTTAGATTCTAAAGATAGTTAACTAAGGTAAATTTTACTAATGAAACGCAGAATACACATGGTTATCATTTGCTAAAATGTTTTGCTATATTTTCTTTGATTTCTTGAGGATTCTACAATTCGTTAATTTAGGAATATACTTATTAAAATTTCTTTATTGCCAAACTAAAAATATACACTGCAAAATACTTTTCGCGATTTTTAAAGTGTGTATTCCATGACAACTTTTGTGTGATACGAGACGAAAAGTAGAATTAACATATAAAATCATATTGACTAATTACCTTCACCGTTTAAACAAAAATGATACGACTCTACGTACTGGGAAGTTTTTCGCATAATCATCTTTAGTCATATTCTTCACAAAACTCCGCCATTAAAAGCGGGCAAACGTCAAGTTCAATAGAGCAGAAACACACGCGGGGGCAATAAAAATCTATCTTTCCGTTTTGCGAGCGGAGATACATAAGTCGAAATCACAGCCATTGAGCAGCAACTCAGATTCCGCTCGTGAAAAATGGAAAAAAAAAAACAAGAATAACGAAAGATGGTTTGTGCGGGTCGCTCGGTTCTCTAAAAAAAAAAAAAAAATCCTCACGACAGTAAAAGAAAACTCATTTTTTCCTCTCTTTCTTTCCTTCTTCCTTACCCCTTCCAGAAAAAAAATCATACTTGACGGTCGCAAAGTAACGACCAGAAATTTGTTCCTGCAGTATACTATACCCTAGCGTTAGTTTCCCCAATATCTCACCCTTGCAATCCTTTCCATCCCGAAGAGTCACTACAGCGCCATAAAAGCGCTCGAAATTGAACGGAAAGAAGGGCAATAGGAAAGGCGAGTCTAATGAGTTGCGAGGTTTGGACTTTTCTTAAGAAAACACAGAGAGAGAGAGAATAAGGGAGTTAGAGGAGGATATGAGACGACCCTGTGACGGAGGAGGAGAGGGAGGGAGGGAGAGGGGGGGGAGGAGGAAGAGTAAGGGATGGTGTGGGGGGAGGGGGAGTGAGGGAGCTTGCGCGGTGTGGAAAACGGCTACATGGGAGGAAAAAATGCTTAGAACCGGCGGAAGGAGATGGGAGACAAAGTGTGTGGGGCGAAGAAAGAAGACAAACGACTTTATCTTATCTCTGAGAGATTACTGCCATGCAGCCATTTGTCACGGTTGGGAAGGTAAAGGGTGTGGGGGGAGTTAGGGTTTGCGAGTCCGAGGGATGAGGGAGGAGAAAGAAAGGGTGTGTGTTTCTGTGCGAAGGGGGTTTTTGGGGAAGGGGGAGGAGGGGGGGGGGGGGTGGAGGTCGGAATGTGACGTAAGGAAGACGAGAATTTAAGGAGAGGTTAGGAGAAGAGTTGCGAGCTAGAAGAAGTAGTCGTCATTTTGCCGGAGATAAGATACGGGCGTGGAGAGAGAGAGAAAGAGATAAGGTTGGGTATTTCTCGAGGTCGAATGAAGGTCAGGTTTTTTTTTTGACATCCGGTAAATAAATTTCGTTTGAATGAAATTTGTCGGTAGATCGAACGAATAAAACGCTACAAGTAATTACCGAGATAAAGTCATATAGATTTGGTATGCGGAATAGGGGTATTTTCATTGATTGATGTAAGTTATAAATAAATTTTGTGTCATTAAAAAGGAACCTTTCTAAAACAGCTCGGCGTGCTTTTCTTTAAGTCTCTCTATACCTATGTAAAATTTTATTGTTTTTTAAAAATTATTTTGTTTATCGTTTGTTCTAACGTTTATGTCGTTTTTATCGTGGATGAAAAATTGGGTTTAAATATGTACATAAATTTTTTTATATATGTACAACATTTGTCCTAACAAATCAATACCCTTATTTCAAAATCTTCTCCTATATACGTATATATATATATATATATATATATATATATATATATATATATATATATATATCTTCAAATAATAATCCAATTACAATTGCATTTTTTTAATGATAGAACTTGTACAATGCGTAAATTATTTTTAAACCTTTCAAGTGACAGTTCGCGTGATATTATTAAAGGCTAATTAATTTTAATGCAATACCATTTGCTCTTTTTGGTAAAGATAAATTATATGAGCTTAACCCTAATTACATATCTCTTCATATTCAAAATTTCCTCGCACTTCTACATGTGCGCGCTTCCCTAGAATTCACGATGTACAATATAATTTCTACCGAATTAACGGTATGATCACTTTTTTCTAACCCTGCTAATCAAATTCGAATTTGCAGACCGAAGGGAAATAAAATATTTATAAAGGTAAATCCGAAAGAAATATAAAAACGGCAAGCTTTCACATGGAATCCTTTCATTTATCGACCAGCCACTTTAAACTTTCCAAAAGTTTGTTATGAGGGTAAGCCTTCTTGCCGTGTATACGGACCCCGCTTTCAGTCTAGAACTTAAACCTTCCTTCGGCCGTTGTCTTTGAACCGTCTCACACTCTCGCACATTCCCGAAGAAATCCTCTCCCTCTTCTCTCCCTGCACTAAATTCTTAAATACCACCCCACCCTTAACCTCCCTCCCGTTCAAACTTCTCTCCCGCCCACCTTCCTTCCCATCCCCTCTTTTCCCAATTCACTTCCAACTCCCCCTCCCATTCGTCGCTGCTTCCTTTTTTTATCTTCAACTCTGTCTCTCTCGCGTCTCAAAAACCACCCTACCTCTAATACCACCCCTATCTCTACGTTTCCCCCCCTCCCCCCTCTACTCTCAACTCATTCCCACCTTCCACACGCACACACATATACGTACACTCCATCCAAGCATTTCCATCCGATCCGGCGTCATCACCCCGCTACCAAAATCCCATCAGTGGCGCTCTTTCCTCCTACAACGTCTACTTCTCCTCCTCCTCCTTGCCCCTCTCTATCTCTCCCCCCCCTTCCTCCTTTCCTCCCCCCTTTCTTTCCCTCTTAGCACTAATCGCCCTAATCCACTACAACGGCTTCGCTAATTACACTTCGTCCTACCCGCCCCTTTCCACCACCTCCTCTGCGAGAGAGACACACACACACACATAAACGTCCCATATTCTCTATAGACCACCGAATTTCCTTAGCCAGCTTTTCCTAACTTCCTCATCCCAGAAAACTCCCTTTCCTCTCCCTCACCTCTAAAAACCCTTCAACTACTGCAACTACTTGACACACGCATGTCCTCTCCACGCGACCGATGACACGGGGAGGGGAAGTCTTCGGTTGGAGCTCTTCTACTCGGAAACTTCTCGTTCGGAAGCTTGCTCTCGTTTTCATACCTCTCTCTTCTTTCTCCTCCCTTTCCTATATCCTCTCTCTCTCTCTCTCACCAATCTAGCATGCTAATCGCCTCTCTTGTCTATCTCCCCCACTTATCGCCTCGCTCACCCCTCTTTAAAGCTTCCCCCCCTCGCTAATTTCTCTAGTCGTCACCTTAGGAGTTTGAACTGGCTTCGTCTTTGGTGGGTTCCAACGCGTATTAATCGCGTGTTAAATGCTTCGGAATAGATGAGTGAAGTGAGGGTGGATGTGTGACAAATGGAAATTAGTTCGACGCGAAGGAAATATATGTGAGGGAGATGGCGTTGGCTGTATGGTGACTTTTAACTACCGCGTGATTAATAGGGGGAGGTTAAGGTGGATCATTCTACGTGTAAAAGGTTTTTATCGGCAATGTAATGAATTTCGGAAATGCCGTGAATGTGTTTGTGTTAAGCTTTTACTTATGAAGCTAAGAAGTCGTCTGTTGCTTATGTTGAATTAGGTGTGTACAGAAAACATATCTTTGCTTCATTCCGTTGTAAAGTCGTACTGAACTGAGCAAAAAAATTTGGCATTCATGTAAAAATTTCAGTTATTAAGTTCAATTCCAGCTTTAATAAAACAATAGTTTGAAAAGTGTGTGTTACGAATGTTCACGATTCGTAGTGTTTGTTAAATTACAAAAACAGTTATAGATTTCCAGCTCACGATGATTTGTGCATGAAATCTAACAAGCTTAAGGAGATTACATTCAATTGGATAAATTTCAATTGGTCATGTTCTGATGACGTAATATATAGGTATTTGTATAATTCTCCCCCTATGGGCGGTCAGTGGAAAGTTTATTCATTTACATCAATACCCTGCAAGCCGCTAGAAGCGTTTGGCAGGGGGAGAAGCGAATGTGGATGTAAAATATTCAGGATAGCGTACCACGTTCCCTGCATTAATACTACTTCAGTGTCGCCATTAAAGAGTCAATTTGTAGGTATTTGATTTTCAAAAAAATTTCCACTCCGAAGGTTTCACGTTTTCAATTAAATTTTCGAGGAGAATGGTTAAAGGTTTCAGTTACAGGACACGAATTTTATCCTCGAAATACTAGCCGTAATTGCATATCTCGTTTCACAAACGGCTTACTCGTGTATTTTCTGCGAAATTTCCTCGATTGAAATCCTAGTTCCCAACACATCGAATCGTGTCGGCCGGAGAACGTTGAGAAGCACTTGTGCTTTCCATTTACATATACGTTAGAGCTCATCAACCTCTATATTTTTATTGACCGTTCGGTGCTACCTAGAATAAGAGAAGGTTAACTGAAAATAAATCAGCATAGCTAGGTTTAAAACTATAATGATTTAACTCGTACGAAAAATAGATGAACAAACGCATGAATAACTGACCTATTTTCCTCTCAATCTGACATGCTATGAGGAAAAATAGTATAAAATATTGACCAACTTTCAGTGATAAAAATAATTTAATCGATTTAAGGGTATATATAAAATGCTTTACGAGGGAAATCAATTTTTCAATCTGCCGTCTATAAGTGAAATAATAATACCCGATTTATTTTCATAGTATAGTTAATTGCGAAAAACGCATCATATCTTTAGAAAATGTTGCACCGTTAGAAGAAACGATTGATAAACGTATGTCAATGAAAAGGATATACACCACTCCCCCTGTATCCGCGAACTCAGTATCCGCGAATTCACGTATCCACGAATTGTTTTTTGTATCCCGTTATCCATTATCCGCGAGCAAGGTCTCGCGTATCCGCGAAGCCCTCCAACACATTTTTTACCTTAAAAGTACGCAGATCCACGAGACTACTATATTTTTTTAATCCCAAGTAAAATACGCTGCTCATAGTAATTTAATCAATGTTATACGATATCTTTAATGAAAAATGGAGTACTTAAAATTCTTTGTAATAATGACATGTACTATGTACAAAATAAAACATTATTATTCCTAGACGGAAGTTGACTTATTTACAGACGTAGTGTTTGGTTGAATTGCATTGAGAGAGTGAGAGATCATTCGCGGTTCCGCATTTGTGACTGGTTTTGTCTTTCGCGGTCTCATGTTTCACTCTTTCGCGGAAAAAATTACGGAAAAGGCTACGTGAAATTTTCTATATATTAATTGAATCGCGTTCTCATATTTTCTCTCATAGGCAGGCCCGAAAAATATAGTTGCGCTATTCTAATATTTAAAAATATTTACGTAAGTGCATTAATGTAATATATATGCGTAATTAAAATAATTAGATACACGTGTCTTACATATACTGTTAAATATTTTTGAGATGCAATCCTCCAACACTTTTTTGCCTCTTCACATGTGAAAAGTTGCAAAATATAAGCTGGTATCACCGTTCAGGAGCTTTCCTTCTTTTTGACCACAGGGAAGTCCCAAGGGGAAAGACTGGACCCTCAACTCTTTACTTTTCCTATTTTGGATCATTGGAGTATTTGCTCGGCTTTGACGTAGTTCGAACGCTTAAGGTTTGCGTTTTACGCATCATTTATTATTGGTTATTTTAGGAGCAACGAATCCTCTTAGTGGCACGTCAATGCTCAGATATTTTAACAATTATTTTTTAAATTTGACCAATCTATTATTCCTTTTCTCACTTCAATACGAGGATCCTCATATGTCTCACCTCTAAACGTTCTATTTGATTGTATCTTATCCCAGATGCTTTCCGTTTTAGTTACGCGAATAGTTAAGCAACCGTCGCCAATTTCTCGGATCCTACTTCGGAAATTAAATAGCATTTTATTTCACTTTATTCGTGTTCTGTTGTATTTTTTATATCTATTCTTTTAAATTTAATATATTTTTCGTCTCTTATCTGTTATGCGGTCGCAAATATTGCACAAAAAATCATGCTATGGCCCGTTCTTGCTGGGAAAGGAACCTAACCCTGTAATTTACATTGCTTTAATTACTTGTCATTCGAGATTCTGTCTTTCGTGGAGTTTTTCAAGAACGTAACCCTCGAGAAATACGAGGTTTGCCGTGTTTGGGAAATTAGCTCCTGCAAGTTAGGCAACATATGTTCAAATTTTATAGATTCTGTTACAGAATTTAAATAAGATTTTATTTTCTGTTCGTGTTCTTTTATTTTGTTTATGTCTCTTTCATTGACGTTCATTTTCCCGTCTCTTTCTCTATTTTTTCTCTTTCACGATTTCGTCTTTCGCGGTGTTTTCAGGAACATAACCCCCGCGAAAGACGAGGTCTGCCTTTACACTGCAACGAAATATTTTTTACAATGGGAATTGGGGAAACGTTGTCAAACTTGAATCAAAACGGAACGAATGTACGTAATGAAATATTCTTCAAACTCTTATAGTTGATATTATCTATTATGACTACTACAAATAAGTCTACATGCCGCATGAAATTTGTTTTTATTACTTCGTTTGTAAGGTTCATCGAGGACAAGAACCTATCCCTCAATTTATAATGTAACCATAAAGCCCGGTATCCGCGAGATTTTTGCAGAACGCATCTCCCGCGGATACCATGGGAGTGGTGTGTTGGATAGTTCAAAATGCATAGGCTTGTTGATATTTAAAATACTATGTATCAGTTAGTGGAAAAGATAAAATTTCGATAGTATCATGTCAAATTCGATTTATGCCATGATCGATGTTTAGTATTATATTTTCTTTAAATAATCAGAGTTAGAAAAAGAAGAAATTTTCTCTTCGCTAGCGGAGTCATTAGGAATCCATTTGCTAGTCAATTGCCTTTCCATAAATATATAATAGCGAATTCTTGAATAGTAAACTGCACATTTAACGAAAATGAGCTCAAATCCGTAATATATATCAAATTTATGTTATAAATAAAATCTTCTGCCAGCACAAGTTGTGCATTTTTATCAAACCTAAAACGTTTCAGTGCCAGATAAAAGTGTTTTTTAATTCCAATTAGTTTAAGGCATTTCATATTCCAAAATTGAATGTTAATTTCATTATCCATGAGTTTCCAACAAATACATTTTCTTTTTATATTTATTAACCGTAGCAGTAAATGGCGAAGGACATCATTTAAAAAAGTATTTGACCCACTTTGCTGACAAGTTTTGCCGTAAAGAGCTTTATACTAGAAGGCATCAAGGGTGTTCATAGCGTCAACAGCCAGTTAAACCAATCATTCTAAGGGAGACCTTCATAGCAGCTCAACAACATCCTAACTGCCTGTTTATCCCTCTTGATATCTCGGCCATCATTCCTGCGTAATTCCTAACCGGAAGCTTCAGTAATTTGTCGTGTGAGTCTTTGGAGCCTTAATTTAATAGTTTGACCTTTTGACCTATCACTGATTTAAAAAATATAGAAAAAACACTCTTTTTAAGGGATAAATAGCGAGTAGCAGAAGTAGAGGCTAATATATGGCATGCCAAATATATTATTAATGACCGTTTCTTTTATATTAAAACAAAAAAAAAAACTTTAAATAAGCGGAAATCATAGCAATTAAATTTATAATACAATACTAAATGTAGTTTAATTGATGAGTGTCTGGAGGACTTACACATATTTTTCATTAAAACGATAAATATTCATTTTAAATGCTTCTTGACACCGTGGAAAATTGAAAGTTGATAATGTCCTGATATCAGGTTAAATTACGGGGGAAATCAAGGTTTAAAATTGTTAATCATAATTAAGGTAAGATTATCACTATATGGAAATGATTGCTTCTAAGTAATAAATGAGAAAATTACATGCTAGGTGGCAGAGAGTACAATGCACCAGGTTTTTTTCACAATCCTCGCATGGAGTTTACTCCGCGATTACGATGCAAAATTACCTTAAGAATAAACGAACCTCTACGTCGATGTAGTGCTCCCCGTGTTTTATCTTCACTATCATCCAATATAAGCGGATGCTTAAATTTTTCTAATTCATCCTCGATTAAACCCTTTGGTTCGTGCCTCTGCAGAAGCTGTAATCTTGCGTTCAACTGGCGCTCCTTTGGTGATCCCATTCGTAAATCCTTCAATAACGACTTATCGATTTTATTTGCGTCATAAATTTGTTTCAAGGCACTGCCCTCCGCTGAACCTTTTTCTAACTCGAACATGTGGCATGATTATACGTGATACGCGACACTGGAAAATTTCCATGATTTTACACTTCCTGAAATGTTTAAATTGTAATTTTGTCGAAAGGATATGAAATAAATCTCCAGACACTAGTTGCATCTTTATTCGGTTATGTTGCATGTGTATAAAAACACGTACAAGCTATTCGTACCGCACCGTATATTAATTTCATAATGACATTTAAATGCCTGTATGTAATTTTAAATGTTGATTGCCATAATTACATGTAGTCAGGTATTATTATTCGTATTAACCTTTGGCTACTCAGCGTCTGTATATACTCCCTGCAAGTTTACGTTTACAGAAGACCTCAGTTAAAAAATGAATAGTCGATCCCTTTTGTGCTTGTAATGAAATTTAAATTTCGTCTACATGTACATACTACCCATAAAATTACCAAATATGTGAGTGGGGAGAAGTTAAATTCACCCTTAATAAACTTTTATATTAACATCACCCAATGTATATAGATATACTAGTTAACGTGTGCTTGCATTCTGCAAGCATTTTTAAAGTTTAGAATTTTTACAATTTCAAATTATTCCCAATCAATCTTGTTCAAAATCATATAACCGTATCAAATTTCAACTTTGTAGTTCATTTAGAAGTGCATTATAATTTTATTCGTCGCATAGGGCAATTATATGGCAAAACAGTCGCTAATTATAAGATATCGAATTATTACGATATCGGATTTCTGCTTTCTGTTGTAACCAAAAACCCATAATTCTGCCAAATTTCATGTTTGTATCTCATTAAGAATTGCAGTATCATTTTCACACTGGTATGGGTCATAAATAGGGCAAAACCGCCATGAAAATTTGGAATTTTCTCAGGTTTTTTTATTTTCGGTTGCAATGAAATTTTTATGATCATGCCAAATTTCAAGTCTCTAGGTCATATGGAGCTGCATCATCATTTTGTTGTCGTATGGAGCAATACTGGGGCAAAACAGCCCCAAAAATGGGGATTATTACAGTACCGGATTTCCTTCATTAGGCAGTTTAACATTAAAGGCATTAAAATATATGCCTCTGATTCCCATTAAAAGATTACCCATATGAAAGCATTAAGCCCTTTGCCTAGGAATCCTATTGTTAGACCCAGAAAAATTACCACTTTTATGCGATAAAAACCATAAATTTATGCTACTTCTACTCGGATTTGAATTCTGTCTTCAAAAATAAGAAACTACAAATTATATCCTTTCCGATAGTTGAAGTTGACGGGAAGTAATTTTAAAATGCAAATATAAAAACCTCTACACCAATTCACGTGTTTTCTTATTGGCAAAAAATGGGGCAAAATATCCTCTCAAAATAGGAATTTCGCCAGTTTTGGATTTTTTTCCTTTGGTTGTGACGAAAAACCTATCATCCTACCAAATTTAAAGTTTCTAGCACATTTGGAAGTGCCTCATAATTTTGTATCCTCCTATATATATGATATACTTATATATATGATATACTTACATATATATATATCATGTTTAAGAAGCGTCTATATAGTGTATATATATATATATATATATATATATATATATATATATATATATATATATATATATATATATATATATATATATATATATAGACGCATCCTACACATGACATATATATATATATATATATACATACACAAACTAGTTAATGTGTGCTTGCATTCTGTAAGCATTTTTAAAGTTTAGCATTTTTACAATTTCAAATTCTTCCCAATCACTTTTGTACAAAATCATATATCCGTATCAAATTTCAACTTTGTAGCTCATTTAGAAGTGCATTATAATTTTATTCGTTGCAGAGGACAATTATGTGGCAAAACAATCGCTAAGATTTCGAATTTTCACGATATGGGATTCCTTCTTTCTGTTGTAACTAAAACCCCATAATTCTGCCAAATTTCATGTTTGTATCTCATTAAGAATTGCAGTATCATTTTCATACTGGTATGGGTCATAAATAGGGCAAAACCGCCCTGAAAATTTGGAATTTTCTCAGTTTTATTTTATCTTCGGTTGCAATAAAATTTTTATAACAAGGCCAAATTTCAAGTCTCTAGGTCATATGGAGCTGCATCATCATTTTGTTGTCGTATGGAGCAATGCTGGGGCAAAACAACTCCAAAAATAGGGATTATTACAATATCGGAATTCATTCATTAGGCATAGTTTTACATTAAAGGCATTAAAATATATGCTCTGATTCCCATTAGAAGCTTTCCCATATGAAAGCATTATGCCTTTTTCCTAGGAATCCTATTTTTAGACCAAGAAAAATTACCACTTCTTTGCGGTAAAAACTATAAATTTATGCTAATTCTACTCGGATTTGAATTCTGTCTTCAAAAATAAGAAACTAAAATATATATCCTATCCGATAGTTGAAGTCTCGAGTTCGTATCTTGAAGGGAAGTAATTTTAAAATGCAAATAAAATCAACTACACTGATTTGCATGTTTTCTTATGGGCAAAAATAGCCCCTTAAAATTGAAATTTCCAAAGTTTTGGATTTTTTCCTTTGGTTGTGACCAAAAACCTATAATCCGACCAAATTTCAAGTTTCTAATATCGTATATATATATATAAGATTAATTTTTTTAAATACGTATTTGAGGGGACCGACTCATTGCTTCGTTATAAGCGTGACTACGTTATATACGAGAAATATGATTTTTGGTCTAAACATCCCATATAACACGTATACACATACAGTAAAAGCTGTGCTATCTGGCTATATACAACCGGCCAGCCTTAGATACCGGCAATTACACAAATGCAATTCATTTTGTATTTCTTTTTCTTTTTTTATGAATTTTTGTGTGAATTGTATATGTGTAATACCTCAACTTCCACTTTAAAATTTCTTAAAATAGAAGATGTATATTTTACGTATTTACTACGTATACTTCTGTGGCTGCCGAGTAAGCATGTCGTTTTTGGTTACGTAAGCCATTTGCATTGTCTAGATGTTTTGGTGTACTTCTACAGTTTCCAGTTTTATTGATTTTTATTATTTAAAAAATTACTCATCCATTGAATATGGCATCAAAATAAATACCTAAAAGCAAGGAACAGGAGAGAAAAGTTTGGTTTAACGCTAACACAAAAGCTGGAGCTGATCAAACGAATTGAAAAAGGAAAAAAAAAAATAGAGCATCCATAGCGAATGAATTCAACATCGGATCTTTCACGCTCTACGACATCAAGGCTCATAAGCCTAATTTAATGAAATTTGTGTCATCTTCTGAGACGAGTAAATCGATTAATAAACATCATACGCTTCATAAGCCAAAAATGGAGGAACTGGATAAAATATTATATGACTGGTTTTCACAGAAATGTTCAGAAGAATTAAATAGTTTCGTCCTTTTCTAATAGAGTAAATAAAGACAAATAATAAAGATAAGTAAGAAAGATATAATCCAATAAATTCAATTTTGGGAACAGGTTCACTGCCGTAATCCCCAAACTTCCCGGACGCCATAAACTTTTCAAAAATCTTTTTGTTTTGCGTGTAAGCGTAGCAACGTATTAAATAAGAATGGGTAAATAGTGTGTATATCTAACTACGTGTGGAAGAATTAAAATGGAAAGTGTGAACCCCATGGATAGTTATGTTTGGGGAGTACGATAGTGAACTTAAGCCCAATTTTGTTTGGTTATTGCTAAATTTTCGATGTCAAAATCGAAAATCGCTCCCCTAACCTGATATTTCTCCTAATCGGCTTTCCGCAATCCCCAAGATAGCCGGATAACACAGCTTTTACTGTATTTGCAGTGAGTCGGCTTCAATGCCGTACTTATATATGCAAAGAGATGCTTATCAACTTCGCGGCATGTAAAATGTTCGACTGCTCTTACATACTATTTTTTAAATGTTCAATTAATATTATTATTATGGTCATTAATTTACATAAACATTTCACATTTTTAATATCAATTTCAAAACAAAGGGAGCGTGGAAATTCTTATGGAAGGGGTAGATGGAGGAAGTGGACCTCTACGAACAAGTGCGCGGTAAACGGGCGGGTACTATTCATTACTTATCGCTCTGCTCGCCAAAATTCGTTATAAATGGGGCATTTCTTGCCACGGGACCAAACATTTGTCCGTTACAGCTGATAATTCGTAAAATGCGTGTTCGTTACATCCGAGAAATTTAACCAATGCCATTATGGAGAAGTTCAAGGACCGAGACATTTCTCGGTTATAGCCGAGATTTCGTTTTAGGCGTGATCGTTATAAACGAGTTTAGTTATACATATAGAGATAGAAATGTGTAGATTTAAATTTATAATTATCATGTGTAAGAATTGTCTATATAGTATAGATATAGCGGTTTGCGCCGCCTTCATGAAGGCTTGTATTGCCTCAGCAAGATTGGTAGTAGCCCACGGGAATTGTGCAAATACATCCGGTGACGCTTCCGACGCGAATAATGTTTTAGGGTTTAATTATTTATTATTTTAATAAGTCAGAGTCAGTAATATATCCTATTAAAATGAAAATTACTTGTAATATTTACTTTTCCTCTTTCTCTACCATCTAGCGGATATTCGGAAAATCTGAGCTTGCTCAGATGGGCGATAGATGGCGAACTACATACAGCGTAGGTAAACTATGAAAACATTGAGGAAGTGTTTGTTTAGTAGATCGTATATTTCTGCAAAGTAAACTATTTCGTAGTTTGACATATTTTCTAATCTAATTAATAACTGAGAACCAGTAAGGGATAGAACAACGATTTCTTACGTATAATTAAGTATACCGACACTCGTAAATGTAGTTACTCGGTTGTCTTCATTCGTTTGTTTCGGGTTGTTATAGAGCTTTTTACTTACTTACACTTTTAATTAAGCTACGTCATACTGGTTTAGATGGCTTGAATGGTGAATGTTAAAATTTTTAGTTTTATCAACAATTAGTTAGAGATAAAATTTGTAATTTAGCATCCTTACTTATAGAAACCATGGAAGAATGTTAAATGTCATTGTTTGAGACTAAAAAGAAACAAGTTAAGAAAGTGTACAACGTATCACAAATGGGCGCGTTTCGTGCAATGGAGTATTAGAAAGAAATTATATACCTGTACGTAAGGGAAATAGCGTTTTAAAGTTCTTTTCTTCATCATAAATAATCCATTTTCGTCGTATTTAATAATATTACATGCACATGTAAGGAAATTAAACATTTGTTTGGGAGATTGTTTATGTTAGCAACAATGAAGTAACCATGCAAGAAAATTTCTGTTCAACTCGATTTAAGACGTTTTTGTTTGATTTTCTCGATAACGGCTACTCCTACGGTAAAAATATATAGGAAAGGAAATACTCTACTTTACCAGTTCTACAACTTTTATTTGAAAAATATTTTGATATGAGCAATATTTTACGAGATATGACGAAAATTTAATTTTTTGTCTCCAGTAAAGTGGTACCCCTGATTGGCGTACGTGATTCATTTTTGCGATTTTCTTATTATATTTGATTGAAAGTCCTTAATATCAAATTTCATGAAAATCCGTTCGGTAGAAGCCAAGAACGAACATGCGGACGGACGGACGATAATAGGCGCTCACGCTGGAAGCGAAACGCGCCTAAAAATGAATTAAAACAAGTTAGGAAAGCGTACAACGTACCACAAATGGGGCGCGTTTCGTGCAATGGAGTATTATAAAGCAATTATATACCTGTTCGTAAGGGAAATAGCGTTTTAAAGTCCTTTTCTTCATCATAAATAATCCATTTTCTTCCTATTTAATAGTATTACATGCACACGTAAGGAAATTAAACGTTTGTTTGGGAGATTGTTTATGTTAGCAACAATGAAGTAACCATGCAAGAAATTTTCTAAGTTCAACTCCATATAAGACATTCTTGTTTGATTTTCTCGATAACGGCTACTCCTACGATGAAAATATATAGAAAAGGAAATAGTCTACTTTACCAGTTCTACAACTTTTATTTGAAAAATATTTTGATATGAGCAATAGTTTACGAGATATGACGAAAATTTAATTTTTTGTCTCTAGTAAAGTGGTACCCCTGATTGGCGTACATGATTCATTTTTGCGATTTTCTTATTATATTTGATTGAAAGTCCTTAATATCAAATTTCATAAAAATCCCTTCAGTAGAAGCCGAGAACGAACATGCGGACGGACAGACGGACGGACGGACCGACCGGCGATAATAGGCGCTCACGCTGTAAGCGAAACGCGCCTAAAAAGTTTTTTTTTAAAATAACTTTTATATTATGCACTAAAAGGGAAAAAATAAATTTTAATTTATTTATTGACCGTGAGTTCGGCTGGTAAGGAGTAACAAAATTTACAACAATTTCAGTGGAATAAATTCCTTCTTGCTCAACAATGTTGATTTACTAAACTTTATTTAGAACTTTTGCAAAAGTTATATGGCGCAAGATAATAAAACCTGTAAGGCGCCACATAACTTTTATAAAAGTTCTAGGTAAAGTTTAGTAAATCAACATTGTTTAGCAAGAAGGAATTTATTCCACTGAAATTGTTGTGAATTTTGTTCCCTTTTACCAGCCGAATTCACGATCAATAAATAAATAAAAATGTATTTTTTCCCCTTAGTGTATAATGTAAAAGTCATTTTTTTAAAAACCTTTTTTAATTAATTTATTTACAGTCTCGCATGTAAAAGTCATACTCATATCATGGTTCTTAATTTCTATGTCACTCTCGAAAACTGTTTCCTGGTTACAGATATTACGTTTATCTTAAATATTACAATTTTTTATACATTTTGGATACGCAGGAAAATAATGTTGACATTTTTTGATATTTGCAAATTATTCCTCTTTTGAATATTATTCATATAGGAGGAGCTGTACTCAAAACTGATTCCACTGCTTTTGAGAGTCGTACTCTTAGCCGGAACTATAAAACATACCCATGTCAAACAAATGGGTAAATAATTGAAGAGAAAATAACATAAAGCGCCTTTTTTTTACAGATTGCTGTCTTTCCATCGGAGTAAAGAATAGCAGCTGTGATGTCTTGTGGGTATCCTACATTTCGAGAGGGAATTATTTTTTTAGCGATTTTCCTATTACTCCTAAGCAACTGAGTTTAGAACTACCAAATGTATAGCATATGTAGAACAATCAATGTCGGAATTTTAACTTTTGTAAATTACCTCATATTTTATTTATTATGCATGCAGGCAGACGGACTGCTGTTCCGATTGCATAAGTGAAGTTTTCAGCAAAAATAGTTTTAAACTGCGGAATAGTATTATCGAGAAAAATGGCGAAACTTAAAAGCGTGTGTTCGATAAAATGTTTCCGCATCAAGCTCGCGAGATCATTTCCTCTTTAGTGGTTCTAATCCGAAGGATATGAGCTAAAGGGATTAGCTCACAAAACACCGAAGCCACACTCGTGCTTAACAGCCTGCATTATATAAGCCACGCACTTGATTTTTCGTTTAATGTAAAAGAAGCTTTATGATGTAGCGACATGAATGCATACATATTGGAGCAATCAAGTGAAAGTTTAGGAACGTATTTCAACATAAATTATTTCGTGCGAATAATATTATAATAATCATGTCACATGATTTTGGCGGCTTTCTGAGTAATGTGTATGCACTTATACGTATTGTTTGAAATTATACTTAGACTGCATATTATTGTTGAAAATATAGGTATAATTAAATATTTCCGACAAAATTATTATTAACGACAAAACATGCGTATGCAGTACGAAGTCCAATATCCGTAATTGTGAAAGAGCGGGAATTTTCATATTCGGTTGGGTCTTCATTTGATGGTTCATGATTAGGCTATGTACATTTTTAGTCCAAAATCCGACGACCTTTAAGTCTCAAAATTACCTCATTTGGACCCTGAACCGTAATTACGTATTTTTTATTTAACTTTAAACGAAAAAAAATAGCAATTGTAAAAATAAAATCCAAGGAATATGGCTGAACTTTTTGGTAATTGATACTCATATTAACAAAAAAACACTTGGTTAAAATTGTGGAATTTAACTAAGTGTTTTTTGTTAATACAATTGTAAAAAGTGAACGGTATTAATTAATATAACTATTTAAATCTAACTCAAAAAATTTAATTGAAAAATTATATGTAAATTTTAATATTCAATTTAATTTCATGAAAAATATACGAAGAAGAAATACCATATGAAGATAATATTGTAAATTTTTGACTGATTACAATAAAAGTAAAACAATATAATTCTCCATTTGTAGGATATATGTTTAACTAACTTTCACATTATACTGAACCATAGAATAATGTACTTCAAACCGATCACTTGAAAGAGTGACCTTTAAAGAGAAGCGTTACGACTGATAATTCCGGCTAAAACGCTTTCAAAAAAAAACATAAACGAGGAAATGAAAGGTTTAGGGGATATTTGATGGACATTGCGGAGTGGAAAGTAGAGGGATGGGTGATTCGAGAGTGCAAGGGTTTGGAGGCTGTCAGGTTCCGTAATCCAAGATAACAGGTACCCTGCGTCACACGAGCCCCAGGGGCCGTCAACACTTCGGTCAGTGACAAACACAATCTCGCCCTTTCTCCGCACACGGGAAGCAAGGGAACGGATACGCGCCTCCCGCCCCCCCTCCCCCAGTTTCAAAACCTCAGGTTACTCACGTCCTATCTCCCGCAGTCCTAAATCCAATCTCAACGTCACCGACCACCCCTCCCCCTCTCCTTCACCCTTCAACCCCCCTCTCCGCGCCACCCTCCAAAACGAGATCATTCCACAGATTTCGACGACGCCATATCCCGTGCCGTGCCACTCTACGGGATGTGACTTCTTCACTAGAGACTTGCCTTTCACGAGTGAATGCGTGCGCCACGCGGGAGGAGATTTCAAAATGTGCAGGGTCAGCAAGGGTCGATTACGCTAAACCTCGTAAACATTTCGAAATATGGTTTTTTTATTTTGTATGAAACGCAAAGTTGACTTATGTGTTAAGACATACATATTTTCACTCGTAGTATTAAAAGTCTCGTATGGCATGCACGATGCATAAAATGAAAATCAGAGCGTTTTAATTGAATGAATGCAGTCGATTTATTATTTGACCGAAATCGAACCAAATGTTAAATAAAATTATATTAATAAATTTCCGGGATTAATTGGTAGTTCTGGGATTTAGTGCATTAAATACAGATTTTCAGATGAACGTTTTACGATTATCTATGGCTGTTCAGTTAAAAACTAATTTAGTAATCAAATTTTCAATCTCAAAAGAAATTCATTTATTTTATGATCTATAAATTTGTTCACAGCTGTCACCCGAAAATCTGGTGATATATAGGCTCTACATAAGTAGGTAGATGTATGTTTTTAAAAGGAAAGATGTTTCGCCAATAAAATATTTTCGTTTCCATACTACTTATGCCAGAAGTTTTCGTCCAGTGGTTTATCTAGGAGGAGAGGAATCGAGGATGCGGAGACGTGGAAGGTTGCCGATGGTTCAACATTGTTTTCCGGAGAGGTGGAGGACGTAGGAGGAGATAAGAGGAGGGAGGCAGAATAGAGAAAGTGATGGAGGATGAGTTGGGTGCTCTCGAAAGGGAGAGGAAGAGCGTGAGACGTTAGAGGGATGGAGGAGGGAGTTGGCCCCACATAAGGCGTCGGACCGCCTTTGAAATGGAGAGCAAAGGGGTGTGGCTCTTGCGCTCTGACGTGGCGACCATTTAGTCACTGTCAGACCAAGGAGGGGTCTCTGAATTGGTGAAGAGGCGAAATAAAAGATTGCGGCGTTGAAAGAAACGAAACACGGACTGGAGAGAATGCTGTAGGGAGAGGGTGGGGAGTGGGAGAGAGAGAGAGAGAGAGGGCGGAGTGAGGTTTTTTGTGGTGGAGGGAGAGGGGAGAATGATGCGGAAAATATTAAAGGCTATCCAACGTTAAAAAAAACACGGGCGCGATAAATCATCATTTTTACCGAAAAATAAAGCGCGGGAAAAATACTGCCAGATTATTTAGGCCTCTTTAATTGAATCAAAATAAAGTCTTTCACGATTTTATTCCGTATTAAGAAGTCATTTTTACTTTATCATGTACGAAGTACGTAGTATATTGAGAAGTATTGTTATAGTGAAAATATTCGACCTCAAGATTGACTGAAATATACGTTTTAGGTGTACCTAAGTCCTAAAAAGTGGTTTTTGTAATGGCGTCTGTCTGTTTGTTTGTCTCTCTGTCTGTCTGTTATTGGCTCTAGGGCCTAAACGGTAGAGCAAAAATGAATGAAATCTCGTACTTAGTCATTTTATCATACAGAATAGAAGCTATGAGGAAATGGTTGACATTGTTCAGTAATTAAGGGAAGTTTATTCTACGCATTTTTAACAACAATTTGATTTTATCAAAAACGGCTCTGACGATTAGACCAAATTTCGTACAGTTACTTCAGTTAACGGCATCAATAATACTAAAGAGTTCATATTTCTTTAAAAAATAATATAAGGCTAGTTTATTCTAGGCAACTTTAACAATAATTTTATTTTCTCAAAAACGGCTATTACTATTTTGATAAAATTTCGTAATGATACTTGAGTATACGTCTGCAATAGTGCTACATACATCATATTACTCAAATTATGAATATAAGGCTAGTTTATTGTAGGGCAACCTTAACAACAATTGGATTTTCTAAAAAACGTCTCATCCGATTTTCATCATATTTCGTATAGTTATTTAACTTGATGTTTATAACGATTCTACATAGTTCATATTTTTCAAAAGATAACTATACGACGCATTCATATATAGGAATTTTTGTACAATGTATGTTGTACCAATTTTTGTTGTATGTTCTCGGGATACTTATATTAAATGAATTTGCAGTTATAAATTTTTTTAGTGATTCTTGAAATAATCTCCGTTTAAAATTCATTTATATATGTCATAGTAACTTCTAATAACAATTAGTTTAGTCGTCCGTCATATAATGACGGGATTCAGTAGATAATAAATTAAGAAATTAGAATTCGACATAAATCTTATTTCAGTAAAATACTTATTTACTTAAAAATACTTCAAAGTACGTATGTAGTAATTCTACAAAACGCTGGAGTGCTAATATGCCTATCTTGAATAAATAAATATTTCGTACTTTTGTATTATTACGGTTGGCATGATTTATTTGAGTAATAACATGTCAAAAGTTGATTAATTCAAATTTCTAATAGTTGTTAAATGATAAAAAGATTTTTCGTATCCATATTAATATTTGGAATTAATTGAAGTTGGATTTAGGCCTTTTTTGGTCGCGTATGTTTTAATGTGCGGAATTCGAATCTTAGAAAATCAAAAAGTAAACGTTCGTATCTAAATGATGCAGTTTTTATATAGTTTGGAATGTTTATTGAAATATATTATTCCAATCAGGTGGTTGGGATGTTTGATAATACAAAAACGAACCTCTGAAACTCGTTTAATGAAATATAAATTTGGTGCAAATAAATATTTATGTTGAAGGAAATGATTAAAGAAATCGCTTAAAACAATGAAGTGACATTTCACTTCATAGCTTCATCGTATGTCTATTATTTGAGTCGAAATGAAACTAAATGCTGATTTTAAACAAAACAAAATTATAAATCCTAATTTAATAATTTGAAAATATTTCTCTAATTCTGATTAAAATAAAAGGATTATTTCATTTGTCACAACCGAAGGATTTAATAACTGGACTGTTGATGCGCATCTAAACAACAAAAACATACACTTTGATCTGCATAGCTCAAGAAATAGCATTCTACGCTAGTTGGTTATTTAGTTAAACACTTACAAATAATGTTGCTTCATACCTAAATCTAATTTAGTATACAAAACCCCACGAAAATAACAGCAACACGGTTGTCCTTAATGGCGAAAAATTTCCTCAGCGTCACAAAGTGATATGCAAAGATATTTTTACAAAAGATATATTGCTTCTTACGTTTGTAATTTTAATACGTATTTTCAATATGTAACAAATGATAATTTTCTATATTAATAACAAGTGTAGGGTGAATTTGGAAGTACGTTTAAATTTTAAAAAGTTAAGGTCTCGGGATTATGAATTAATTTTACAACTGGTTAACTTCTGTTAAACTTGAACGCACCGAAACCGAAAAATTAAAAAAAAGAAAAGAAAAGCATCATACATTCATCGACGATCTCACCGGGGAGCAAACTTCCTCTCCCGAGTTTTTTTTCTCCCATCCATTTCGAATATGTTTTCCTTAAAACAAAATGAATTAATTTTACAACTGATTAACTTCTGTTAAACTTCAACGCACCGAATCCGACAAATTAAAAAAAAAAAGAAAAGCATCATACATTCATCGACGTTCTCACCGGGGAGCAAACTTCCTTTCCGGAGTTTTTTTCTCCCATCCATTTCGAATATGTTTTCCTTAAAACAAAATGCGCAAAAACGCACGAAAATTAAAACTTGGCAGACTCGAAACTCGACAAAAAATGCTCTTCTGTGACTTGAGGAAGGGAAGGTTCTTTTTCCTTGGAGGGGAAAGGAAACGGCTAGAGGGCGTCGAGATCTTTTTAGAGTCAGGAAGTCGACGGGAAAGGGAAAGCAAGAAGTGCGGAGATATGAGACGAAAAGAGATGAAAGGGGTTAATAAAGAGAGGCGCAGCAAGATGGAAGGGATAAAAAGAGACAACAGGAAAAAGGCACTGCGTGAGAGAGAGAGATAGGGGAGGGAGAGAATGAACTAAGCGAAGCGGAACGGAGGAAGAGAGAAAGGGGATGCAATGGGGGGTGGACTTATAATTCGGGGCGAAATTAAAGTTGTTTTTTTTTGTTGAGGGGCGGTGATGCGTGACGCATTCCAAAGGGGAAAAAATGCCCGGTTTTTAATTGACGTATAAGAAAATTTGTTTTAAACGGACCTATCGGCTGCGCGTTTGTTCATCGTGGCCAAAGCTTTCTATGTTGCGTGTTTGTATGTAATTTTGGGGCAAAAGATATTTTCCTTCGAGCGTTGAGTGAGTACTGTTTCCAAACAATTTACTGGGTCTTATGTTACGGCAATGGAAGCAGCTGAAAATGAGGCACAAAAAATCAAATTTGAAACTAAAACGGCGTGACATTATAAGTGTCAGTAGGTAATAGTTGATAATGCGTTGAATAATCAATTTTAAATTAAACGGCGTTTTAAATATTAAAATGCCGGCTGGGTTACACTGGTTGGCAGTGTGCCTGCCTTCTAACCCAAAGGTCGCTGGTTCGAATCCCGCTTCGGGCATGGATGTTGTGTTATATGTTGATTTATGTCTTCGTCTACTCTTAACATTTCACTGTAAAATGGCGAATAAAATAAAATAAAGTGTTAAATATAATCGCTAAATATTTTTCAGATTTTACTCGTGAATATTGAATGAATAAATATTGCAAGTGTATAGGAATGTCTTTATCAAGAAAAAAAGCATCTAATTTCAATTTCGTTTATACTCGTTTTCTAAGAGACGATATGAAATCATGAGATATAATCCATCACCATCTCTCCGTGACGATTAAAACGAACCCGCACGACGCAATTAAACGAAGAGAGACAACGGATCCGACCAAAAATTCTTCAAATATTTGGAATATCCCCAAAACTTAAAAGACGTCCCGACGCAGAATCGGAATTGAAGGGGGGGAATTCGTATAAGTAGAAGAGGAGGAGGGTGTATGGCGAAGGGGGAGAGAGAGAGAGAGAATGAGACGAGGACGACCCCTATTATTAAACGTTAAACGCCCTCAGCGCGAGTGTGATTTGTTATTTCAAGGGACGTTCATTGTGGCGCGGAAGAATAACACGCGGAGACGGAGCTCGCTTTCGAACTGCAACGGGGGAGGGAAGGGGTTGGAAAAGGGGTGTTGGGTGCAAATGGAACTTGGGAGAGCGAGCGGGAATAGAAACCGAAAGGAAGGAGGGAGAGAGAGAGAGAGTGAGAGAGAGAGAGAGTGAATGGGAGTAAGTGGTGTACACTGCGGATCGTGTAAGAATAAGAAGTGACATCAGCAGAGAGGGAAAGGGGGAGAGAGAAAGAGAGAGAGAGAGAGAGAGAGAGAGAGAGAGAGAGAGAGAGAGAGAGAGAGAGAGAGAGAGAGAGAGAGAGAGAGTAACGTAATGGGAGAAGCGGGCCGAAGACAGGGAGGAAGGTTGTGTCTGGGTAAAGAGGTTGGGGTGAAAGGGATGGCGAACTTCTCAGAAGGTGCTTCGAGATTGGTCGACGGCATAGTGAGCGAGGGAGGAATGGGAAAGGGAAGGTTTTAGTTTAAGGATGCGTACGGGAAAGCAAGAGGACGACAGAAGCTGGATTTAATTACTCGAGATTCCCCTTTTGTTTCAACGGACTGGTGTGGTTTTCAAACCCTTCTTCAAACCCAATCTTTCTTCTTCATTTCTAACCCCCCCCCCCCCTATCTCTCTCTCCACTCCTTTTATTCTCATTCTTTCCTTACTTCTTTGCGCGCATACTATTATCGTTTTAAATAGCTTCAGAATCCCCGCGACGGAAAAAAAACACCGCGCCCAGTGTAGATATCCGGAGGAATTATTTGCTCAGGCGACAAGCTTTCGATGAATTTTTTTCCTCCCGAGTTCTCCGGCTTTCCGTAATCTTAATGCTCCCCCTTCGGATGTCTCGAAAAAATTAAGGAAGAGAGCCATTCTTATCTCCTCTCTCTCTATCTCTCTCTCGCTTCCCACTGTGCTTCTCTAATTCTCCGCCCGAGCGCCGCGTGTCGCTCTCCCATACATTTGAAACTCGTGTTCAAAACCACGTCTACCAGAGTAATGCATTACATCCATTTCGCAGTCATTCCAGTGAGATTTATACGTTGCTATGCTTTTAGGGGGGGAAAAATGCGCGGCGAATATTTCCGGCTGCTTGTACTTACTGCGATAGTTTTACTCTAAAGCTTAAACGTATCATTATACAATTACTTTACTGTATTTTTTAAATTTTTATGCTTCCAAATTTCTTGTATTTCAATGGAAAAATTCTACCAATAGTTATCAGTTGCATATGTCAATTAGAAAGAATCTTAAACATTTAATTTGTAAAGAAATGGCGTTTATGCTATGGTTGCCGTCATTTTTCAACTGTAATCCAGTGAAGTCGATTTAATAACTCTTAGAGCACAGATATTTAACTATTCTATTCTGATATACATACTATAAATTTGTTTGTATAATACCTTTCAGGGCTGTCAAAGCGACCGTTCGCGATCTCATTATTGAAGAAGTACTTCCCGACCTCTCAATCGTGTGATTAACATCAAGTCAACTTCTGTAAATAGATACGCAAAATGCCAAAACAATGGTTTCAGTGCCAATTTTCCGTTGTCATTAAAAACGTGCACTCAGCGTAATTCATAGTTTGTGGCACATTATCCTGTGTTTTATGATTTGTTAGTGTTACTAATATCATAGGTTTTCATTCCTACATTATGCATGAAATATTTAATGCGAGCAATAATTATAATTCCATACTTTTGTATGACTCCTTAAAATTCATTTGACGTATCCCTGGTCGAAAATTCCTAATTTAGAGAGTGAAAAGTGGAATAAATACTTATGCGTTTTTCAATAATATACGGAATATTATAATTAAATAAATGTAGTCCAACAATTAGTGGCTATTTGTAGATTTGATATCGTTGACGGTTTGTGAAACACTGAATTTCTTAAGTCCTCTCCCATAATTAAAGGGCGATCTCACCAATTTAACAGAAACAATTATTTTCATGCGGATCTTTCCAGTCATGTATTCTCATCCTGAAAATTTTTACCTTAACTGGACTACACTAAACGCTCTCATCTATTTGTTTCTTCTCTTGATTGTAATGCGTGCTCGATTAAATATCGCGGCGAATCTTGGAGCCTTAAGTGAGAAATTTTAATATCCTTCGTAAATGAAAACTCGTACTTTAACCCTGACGGTAGGGCTCATTCTGTGAAAACCCATCCGTGGATTCAAAAAATACCAATAAAACCGATCGAATATGCTTTACAAAACGGAATAAGTAACGTTTATAGGTTTTGAAAATATGCTGTCATTAGAGGGAGATGAAAATGCAGAAGCATATTTGGAAATTGGCGAGATTAGAGCGAATGCTACGCGTCCGAGTATATCGAGAATGAAGTGAGAACGGTTGTGATGGAGAGAAAGGAATTTAGAAAGGGGGAAAGGGATTCATCAAGATACGAAGATACGAGCAGGAGTAAAGTGCGCTAAGCACATTCTTTCTCTCGGGAGATTCAGGAATTAAAATTTCGATTGTGGTTACCATCTCTGATCAGTTGTTTTGATCTGTGTGCGCCATGTTTCACTGAAAATTTCCAGCGATATATTATGTACTTGGCATACATGTTCAGGCAAATGGACAGATCAAATGCAATACACATTTTTTCCATTTAATATGAATCAATTCTTGTTTCTATTATGTAGTATGAATATTTTTTATTCCATCGCAATTGCATACTGCCCTTGTACTTAGCAACGTACAGAGAATGCACTTTAATTAATTTAATAGGATTGTTAACGTATTTTTAAACATCACAATGTAGTATTTATGTGTTAAAAATTCTACGATGGCGGTGTTTCTCAAGAAACCGTGTTTAAATTTTAAGGGCCTCCATCGTCGAAGTCTTTGTCTAAATTGGCAATGGCGAAACCCAGTATATTTCCGCGTATTCGTGCAATAATCGGCAAACAACTTCGATACATTCAGACAAAAACGGCATTGAAATTCTGTTACTTTACAAAATCTGTTTCGCTGAAAAGTATCAATTTTATCCGTCGCGCTTCACTGCACTCTTGTGCTTACATGCAAGTAAATTTGCTTATGTGTATTAATTTAGTTTAAATATCTCATTAACATCACTTTACGACATTGTACAATCAGCGCAACCCACGACTATCCACTCGGCAGGATTCGAACCCGAGACTGTATAATTCGGAACTAAACGCCGTAACCACCCCTCTACTAAAAAAAGAACAAACCGTGAATGGCCTACATTCATTCCAAACCGCTAATCAATAATACGGCGACACTAAACCAAGTGGAAAAAGACAAAAATACAAAACGTTGTACAGCGATGTCCAACGTGCCTGATTAAGTATTGACCTCATTACGATCCTATGGGACATGCTAGGCGAAATAGATGCGTCCATGGGGACTGCGAAGCTGGAACCGAAAAACCGTCACATGTCGCAGAAATAATGACTCGGAAACGTTTCAAACGATGCGAAAAAAACAATAGCGCCAACGCGAACTACACTCGTAAACAAATTTTTCGTATAAAAAAATTGGGGAAAAATCATGTTTGTCGTTTCGCACAAATCACGATAGTATAATGCGCACTACTCAGCGGTGATACGTTTTCTGTGTTAGCGCCGTAACATTTTTACCTCGAAATGAAAATGAATAAAGGAGTGACCACAGCTGTAATTAGTTGGCGTTAAAATTGTATGCACGTGTCTATGTGTACAATTGGGAATTTCCTGTCTTAATTGAACAGAGGAATTACATTTCTAATAACCTAAGGTGACAGAAGTAAAATACCATGTTGTTAATGCACATTGAGTTTCATTTATTAGGTATTAATTTGTTGCGTAATTATATAATTCCTTTTGCATGCATCGATCGCTGCTTCTTATTATCATCCCATTTTGTTTATGCAGACTGGTCACAAGAAAGACTTTAGAAGTTTATAAAATGGTAGCAGAGTCAAAAATAATTAAAATGAGTTACGGTCGAGATATGACATGGATTTCTACGTTAAAATTCCCGTAAACGGAAAGCTTTCGGTGCAGGAATGAGCAAAAATTGTTACTGAGCAGGCCGTACTAATAGTTGCGAGTGCTTAGGAGGGCCGCATTAGCAGTTGTAACATCTCCGTCGGGCGGCGTCATACTTTGCATCGGAAGTTATTTAAGAGGCTCAAGTGATCTTATTAGTGAAAAAAATCAATTTATTCTTTTAAGCTTCATAACTTGTCTAGAAAATATTTTCCGCCCATAAATTTTAAGTTGCAATTCTAAAGCAAACGGTATTTCATTTTAAGCTTGTTTTAAAAATGGTTTCGCGACTCGTATAAAAATTCTCTCACGGGTCTCGTGCTGTAGTTTGCCTACCCCAGTTTTAGCCAATAGCTTCGCTCTTGTAAAAAATTATGGTAAAATAATAACTCCATAATAGCCATATATTCCGTCATCTATTAACAACACCTCCGGTGTAAAAATAAATTTGTTATATTCCGCATATTACTGTGCTACAGCTGGAAAGTGTATAGCAGATTTGGAAAATTCTTCGGAAATATTTTCAACTGGTAGAAAAAGGCCTCTTCGATGCTACGACGGCAGAGTTTAGCTCTTTGTGCCACACCCTATTTAGATTTGCCAGCCTCCCTTCAGAATTCTTCTGAAACGATACAAAAAAAGGTAAAGTAGACGGGAACGAGAAGTGAGAGGCTTCCTTCTCTGCCTTACGGTCGACGGCAAACAGCGCGAAGGAAAATGGGGTCATTAGAAGGAGTTGAGCGATTTTATAAGAGAGGATAAAGAAAATAAAAGATCGAGAAGTGAGGAGAAGAATATGAACAAGGGAACGGAGTAAGGAGATAAGAGAGAAGGAAGCGAGAGTAGGAGATTTCAACGCTAAGGGGGAAGGAAAAAAAGGACGAGTTGTAATTAGGACGGGGTCGAAAGAAAAAAAAGGCAGCGCCGTCGGGGGAAGGGGAGGGAGGAGATGGAACTAAAAAGAATGCTTAAAGGAAAGGAACCGTAAAAAGGGGAGGGAAAGGGTGGACGAATTAAACTAAATAAAAGGAGGGAGAAGGGAAAAAGAAAAATAAAGAAAGAAGGGGGAATCCTGAGAGGGTTTGATGAGTGTTTGCGAGGGGAAGGAAGGCGAAAGGGAAAAAAGAGGGGAAGAGAGAGAGAGAGAGCGGCGGGTGGGGGACGAGTATAGAAGGAGCAGTCCCATCTAATTAACGGCGCATTTGACTCTCGGCTAAGGCGGCTACGTGGGTGAGCGTGTAAATTTTTGAGGTTATATTGTTTGAAATTTCACAGGACCCGAATAATTTTTCAAGAATTAAAATGCTCATGAATAAGAGAAATAAATCAATCTCCCGTCTATGTAACTCCAACTCTTTCTCTGGTCTATCTCGGAAGCTATTGGGAGACTTTCACTTTAATATCAATCTCACGTCACTTGTCGCCTTCGTGTTTCAATTTATACAGTGCCATTTACAAATCAAAACTTGCAGTGTATTTCTCAGAAAGTACAAATCACTCAACGACATTTTGCATACAACTGTATATGGCCAATTTTTTATGAACATCAGTGGTAATTTCATTTTATTAGCTTCGTTACCGATCTAAAATTTTGTTTAACTTAACGTGACGCACAACGTATAGGAAGAAAGGACGAACGGAGGAATTCCGATGTAACTATGGTGCGACCCAATATTTAAGAACGTTGCGATATTATTTTAGCTTTGCCCTTTCGATGCGTTGTGACCAATTCTCAAAATATCAACAAAAAAGCCTGAAAGTTTACGCAACTCATACAAAACTGAAGAATATAATGAAAACTGAGATACATCAAAAGGAATGTCAGGTTCCTTGAAACTAACGCTGACAAATAGGGTCAAGCTTCTAGAGAAGTCGGAGACAGGAGTTCTCCACACTAGGTACTGAAAGTTGCTGTTAAAAACGAAGTTAAAAATTTAAAACGATAGTGATGAATATTGGGCTGTGCCAGCGAGCCAGAATTTTAAATAACTTGAAATGATAACATGATGGGTGGTCCGTTAATCCGAAAAGTATGAGAATTTCGTCGGATGTGCCAAATGAGAAGGAAAATTCTACACATACAAAAGTACATACACACAGTCAATCATATATGTTATATCGAATGCCTCGAGACTTTTTTTTTCGAAGTCCCCGAGAAATAAGAAGCAGACAAATTTACGAGAGAAAATCGTTTCAGGGAGCGCATCTCACCACATCCTCAACTTATCATTCTTTTGTATTGCAGTGTAATCTATGTATAGGAAGTGATAGGGTTGGCGAGAGCTGAGAGAAGCGATCGTCGTGTCGTTGGGCGACATGAATGGGAGAAGATTGAAGGAAGGAAGGGGGATCTGGCAGGAAGGGTTGAAGGGTGGAGAGGAGGAAGTGGCGAAAAAGAGGGATGCAGTGGGGGACGGCCTCGAAAACAATGGCATCGAAATAGATGCGGAAGCGACATCCTGAATGTACGAGAAAGGGATTTTTGGAAGAAGGGGTTTTCCGACGGGGATGGGTAGGATAGCGAACGGATAAACTGGCATAAAAAACATCAGGGAGAAAAAAAACGGTAAGGATGATAAAGCGAGGAAGAAGGGGGAGAAAGAGAGTGTTTGGAGAGTCGGGATGGTCGTATCCGAAGGAGGAAAAAAAATGGAGGAATGGAGTTGGAAGTGGAGGATGGGAATAAGATGGTTTCCATCTTAGGGTGCTGGAGGAAGAATTGCAGTGTCAGGAAACTGCATGGAAATGGGAGTTTCGCGTGGTTTTTTTTTATCTTCCTCGTGCGTTGAATGTGGTGGTAGTGGTGTGAGTAGGAGGGTGGAAACAGGAAGGGATGAGTTGTGAGGATGGAAGGGCGTTTTATGAGGAAGGGAAGTGACACGGTGAGATAAAAAAAAACCTCGGACATCTTATTCCCCTTCTTAATACCCTACCCTCCTATTTCGACGCCTCCCTCGCTTGACTTTCACTTACGGTTCGAAATAAATATAGCGGAGAAATTCCTGGAATCCATAGGGGGCACTTTTCTCACATTTCGTTTCATACCGCATCATAAAATGCTATTATTATCCTTTCTGTCGTCAGTAACAAATAAACAAATGTACAATTGTACGTTTGATTAATAAGTAGTCTTTCTGTAAACATTTGTTGATATGTAATTTTATATTGTAACCAATGTTACGTTCTCTGAATTTGAAGCACGTTTGATTTTTATGCAAAGCCATTGCGATATTATGATTCGGCATCCCTTTGAGTTATTTGGAAGTGAGATTAGTTTTTCATCCCATTTTATAAAAGATAAGATGGATTATATGTGAAATTTCCTGAATCGAATAACGCTTGCGCAAACCATGAGCTAGTTTAAGAAAAAATCAATATCCTGCGTTTCAATTTGCCATTTACTGGCTGTAATAACTCTCAGTATTATAATGAACTAGTATAAGTGTCCGTCAAAAATGACGGGGATGATCGATTATTCTGAAATAAAATGGAGTCAGTCTTCCTTGACCTGAAATCATACCTCCTGCTGAGAGGGTTGCCTTCGATTCGAGCAAAGGTTCGAAACCCTCGCCGCGGGTATCTATCGTGCTTCAAAAGCTGACCTTTGTCCCCTCTTGCCGTGTATATTTCTGTTTTTTAGAGCGTGACTGAGGGACTGACAAAAGGACAAAGGGACAGAATAAGGCTTTTATATATTACCGATACATTAAAACGTTTTTTTTTATTATATCATAATTCTATCATGAAAATTTCATCAAATTCGGTTTCGTCGTTTGTGAGATATCAAGCTTCAAGAAGCATTACACGCAACGTTTGCTAAGGCTTTTATTTATATGATAATTTACAAATCACTGCAAAAACGGAATGTGTAGCCAGCCTACTCAACTAACTAATGTCTCAGAATTAAAGTAGACCATTGAGATTTAAATTATCGAATCTTTCTAGTAACTTATAAAATGTTTTCGTTGAGTGCAAGAGAGCACATTATTGAAATTGATGGAGATTGTCATTATTAAATATGTAGACCACATAGAAATAGTAAGCCCTTCCGTTCCTTTTAAGGTTTTTTTACAAAAAGTAAAAAAACATGAACTATTTAAGTTTTATTATTTAAAATGATAGAGAAACTTCGCACCGAACAAGGAACCTGCAAACGTTGAGGATTGTCGGACACGTCATGTTCCGGCCGCAGCTGTAACCGAATACCGCTAATAGCATCGATACAGACACTTATCGGGAAAATAAAGTCATTCTCACCTCCCATATAAGTCACGTAAAATCATTAATGATTCAGCCCGTTGAGTGATTGCTGTAGCATCGCGAGAGGTAATAATATGAGATTTGGCCAAATATAGAACTAGTAACAACAGGAGGTTATGCTCAGAAATTAAAAAGGGCAGATAAAAATACCGACGACGCGATGCTCCGTTGTGTCATCAAAAAAAAAAAAGGGCAGAAACCAAACACTACTGACGCTGCGTCATCGGAAGCGATTGGGAAAAAGGAGGCACCGAACGCCCGGGCAAACAAACGGAACACGGATTTACTACACCGCATCTTAGTAATGAATTTGAATAGTATCGTGCCCAAAAGGCATTGTAAGCGTCAAGAGTTCTGTATAAATACATTAACTTCATTATCCTTCTCCCGTTCGTGAATTGTTGGGTTGGGGAAAGTTACAGGGAGATGTGCGGAGGGGGGGAGAGTTATGTAAAACTGGGAGAGAGTTTACGCCCGCGCACGCTACTGCCATCTACACACATACGTATACACAGATCCATCATCACTAATATGCCCAACCCTACATTCTCCTCCCATGTCCCCTTTCTCAGCAGAGCGCACCCTACTCGCATCTTTCTCCCTTCCGTCCTCTCTCTCCCATCCTTCCCCTTACCCAACTCCACGCAAACCCTCCCCACTCCTCCTCCTCAACCCCTCCAACTCTCAGCCAGCACAACCTCATCATCCCTTCACTTCCTGCCGCATCATCCACACATCACAAACCAGCAAACCCAAATAACTTCATGGTCCCAAAACCGACGCTTAATCCCCTATACCTAAAGTTCCTGTGGAGTTTTGGAAGCGCTTGCTTGCGCCGCCCGATAGACACGAATGGAAAATTTCCCTCCGATTTTCCTCGGTTTTATGCGAATCTGTTAATGATCTCGGGGATTATTTAATCAGGAGATTGTTTTGGAACTTTGGAAGCTAGGACCGCTTTCATCGTGTTTTATAGTAAGATCGTACATTTAATTGGCCGGCTTTGTTATACGCGTTTTCGGTGTCACGTGGTTCTCTTTTGTAGGACTATTCCACGAATTCGCGACCCTCGATTGAGATTAAGCCCGGTTTTTAAACTGGGAGCATTAAAGAGCATAAAATATTTGTTCAACTAGGGGTTGTTGAAAATGGAAGCAACGATGAATGCAATGTAAGTAAACTGATTTTTGAGAGTAAGATGGTGCCCAAAGATAATCCTAATGTAATACTATCGGTAAATCTACTCCATTTTGCACGGCTTTACTTTGCACGATGTCTTTTGTGAACGAATGCACGGTAAGTTACGAGGGCTGTTTTAATCTTATTACGGGTTTTTATAAGGTAAAATAATAGTATAGTTATAATTCAGTTGGCTAAGATATAATATTGCTAGTACTTTATTATTAACACATTATTCCATGATTAGAAAATTTACGCTTTCGCTGGCTAAATTGAATATAGAAAAACTACACATTATTCCATATATAAGATTCGTAGGTTACTTTGGAGGAATGACTTAATATGCCATCAATAATACTCGTTCATTTCCAGTAATGAATTTCAAGCTTATTAAATATTTATTAGTTACTTTGTTCGAAATAAACGTTTAGTCTTTTTATGCAAACTAGGTACTATCGCCATTAATCGAAGGATTTGTTCGGTCGAAATTTGACCAGTCCATCCCGAGTTATCAGTAGTCATAAAGCGCATTCATCGTATAAATTAAATTATCTTAATTATCTTGATCAAACAAAATTTTCTATATAAATTTTTAGATAGATTTTAGGAACACGTGATAATCCATAAAGTATTATTCTTATCAGAGTCAATTAATAACTAATTACAGGTGGTTGGATTAAGTCCCCGGGGGATAACAAAAGCGAACAAAGCTGCAAAACTATTCATCAAGGTCTTCGCTTCCTTTTCAAATCGCGCTACAAAAATAATAGTTCGAGAGGGATTCTTTGAAGGAGAAAACTTTCCCAAGAAATAGGAAGCTCTTCAATCCAAATACCTTTAGGCAATCATGTCAAGATGAAAGTGAAGGTGCTGGTTCCAATGTAGGCAGCGAAGTTTCTATCACACCCTCGAGCAGCGAGTAAAAGGCAAGCGTGTGCCACACCCTAAAACCCCACACCCGCCCACGCAACGAACGTATAGGAGCCCTCCCCATCCCCCTTTCTCCTCTCCCGCCCTCCATCACGCTTGTATGCCTCACCTCCCTTACTACCGCTCCTCTCTCTCTCTCCCCCCTCCCCTCCCCCATCCTTTCGGACGGCTCATCCTCTACCATCAACCCACCCCCTCCCAAAACCTGCAAGTGTCAATATTTACCTCCCGAAATTGCAGCACGCTCTCGGTACTAAAGGAGGTGGAAGGAGGAGGATTGTTGGATAGGAGGCGGTGGTTGTGATGGCGGGTCGGGAGGCGAGGAGAGATGATTGCGGAGACGAAGGGAGGGAGCGGAGGTGGGAGGGGAAGGAAAGGTTAGGGATGGAGTCGGCGGGGTTGGGCGAGGAAGGGTGGGTGTTAGGCGGGGGAGGAAGGGGGAGAGCTATCCAATGCGCATCCATCTCCGGTAACAAATATTTGCGTGTAGAAACTGACCACTGGACAATGGGTGGGGAGGGAAGATTTTCGGGATTGAGGGGAAAGTGTGGGCGGAAGAGGGTGTGGGTAGGGGGGGAGGGGAATTAAAAGAGATGAAAAAAAAATGAGAAACGGAACTTAAACAGAAGAGGGATATGTGAAAAAATATTGAAATTAAAACACGTGTCCTGTTTCTTTTTATTTACGGATCAAATTTATAGGATTCGACGGACCGTGAAAACTGAATGGCCATTTTTTATATAGTACTATAGGTAATTATTATTCGGTTGCACTTAAGCCATAACCATACCTCCATTTGAAATGCGCGTCTATAATTATGCGGCTTAACAGTAAGCTAATTATCATGTGCACATGCGAATTTCACTTGTATTTTAGTTTAGAAAGCTCAGATTCCGGTAGTATGTTTGCGTGACAGTTAGTTACTCTGGTATTTTTACTCTCTGCTTAATTTAGCGACATGAAATTTCTTTCGTCGTGTTATATACGCGCGCGCACACATTAATCAAACTGAATTTTTGGCCGTAGAGCTATACTGCTAATAGAAGTAAACAATGAAGTCGAATAATAGATTGATGAACAATGAAGTCGAATAATAGATTGATAAACTATGAAGTCGAATAATAGATTGATCAATGTTTTTCATAATTTATTTTTAATCCGGGGTTTCTTTCTAGTTTATTAGATTTTTCTAGAAGTTTTCTTTGTGCTTTCACTTCTTGAACATTTTTTAGCCTTCCGATTGACGAAGTATTTAAAAAGCCATTTAGTAAATTTTCAAGTGTTTTCAACTTTTCCGTAGGTCCATTTTAGTAATAAACAGCAGAAATAACAAGGATAAGTTTTAGTGGTAAATAAACCCCATGCAAATAAATTTGAATCATCTGGATAGTGATTTTACATAATTCCTTTTCTTGTATTTAAAAGAAATATTTGGAAATTATCATATTTTTAAAATTTCACTCAACTTTCTCTACAGATAATTTAATATTAAACTTTTGAGGGTTACTCTTAAAATTGACTTTCTTTCTCGTAGTTTTGTCTTGTAAAAGTGGCCAGCGAATCATTCGTGCGTATATTCTTGATACCAGCTCCTTTATTTGCAATGCCAGATCAATTGCGAAGTTTTCTTTTATAATGAAACTAGTGTAATGAACGTTGAAATATCAACGGGAGGAAAGATTCGATCGTTCAAGCTATTTATGGAGATCAAATTGGCATCAGAAACATAAATTGTATTGAAATTCATTTCCCTCTCCTTCAGTCCCCCTCTCCCAGTCTCTTCCCCTCTCTCCCTTCCTCTACCTCCCTCTCTCACCCTCCATCCCTCCCCCTCCCTTTGTCCTCTCCCTCTCTCTCTCTCGTATTAAAAGCAATCAAAGCAATTTTACACCCATCAGGATTGAAATAAGAATATGATATCGAGGTCTAACAATGGAATTGATGGGTAAGGTAAAATGGCTAGATTTCCTCAAACTGTGCGATTTAAATGTTTAAATAGAGCGATTTCGAACTGTAGGCGGAAAAAGACGAGCAAAATAAGAACTTTTATAATGTCTTCCTCAAAATGGTTCACATCCGAAGTTCGGAGGTTAATTATTTCTAATTTCAATCTCAAAA
The DNA here is from genome assembly GCA_036926305.1 of Uropetala carovei. NCBI lineage: Eukaryota > Metazoa > Arthropoda > Insecta > Odonata > Petaluridae > Uropetala > Uropetala carovei. The sequence continues at coordinate 125,451 of JAXCHB010000316.1, read as the reverse complement.
GGAATGAAAGTCTGCTCGTCGAAAAGTTCATTTTTACGTGAAATTACGTGTTACCTTATTGGAAATGAGAATTATACCCTGGAGTCGAACCCGGATCTTTGATCTCGAGTTCAATACATTAAAACGTTTTGTTATTATATCATAATGCTATCCTGAAAGTTTCATTAAATTCGGTTTAGTCGTTTGCGAGATATTAAACTTCAAAAAGCATTACACACAATGTGACACTGTCTTTTATATAGTTTAGATATATAAATATATATATATAAGTGTAGCACGTGATGCATATATATATATATATACATACATATATGTTCTCACTTAGTCGATTTAGGTTTTCTTAATTTCCACGAAAAAAGTTTGTCATCCCTCTTACGTTCGTCTTTTCCTGCAAAGTGTGGCGCAATTTCTCCTCTTACGGCCCTTCGCTTAAATACCTCCTCCCACTTCCTCATTTCGTCCCCTTGCATCATCATCTTCCTTCCCTTTTCCTTTTACACTCATCCCGAGCACTTCCCTCTTTGGTATCCATGGGTGAGACTTGAGCTCCGGGCAAACATTTCAATATCGCCTTGGAAATGCCTGTCCGACGTGTCATACCGGAAACTCGGGCCAACTTGTTATCAAACATTCCTGGCATTCTGAGATAGTGGTCAAGCTACACCCGACCCTCTTCATTTCCTTCGTCCCGGCATCTTTACACGCTCCGGAGCCTCTTAACCCCCCCCCCCCCCTCCCCCCCTCTCTACGATCCTCCCTTCCCCTTGCATTACCTCCTTCTCCTGGTTCCCCCTCATCCAACGAGCCTCTTCAACAAACACACATATACATACACATACACACATACACACATACATATATATATATATATACACACACACATATACATATATATACAATACACACATCCTGGAGAGGAAAGGTAAATAAGGATATTTAGGGCAACTAGGTGTTGCAGGAAACCCAGTGAGCACTTACCGAAAGGAGAGCACCTGGGGTGTCCGAGAGACGCATTTGTAGACGTTGTGGAAGCTTTCAGGTTGGTCTCCTGGTCAGCACAAGAGAGAGACAGCAAATGTCTTTCCGGCACCCCAACGGCTCTCCTTTCGGTAAGTGCTCACTGGGTTTCCTTCAACATCTAGTTTCCCTAAATATCCTTATTTACCTCTCCTCTCCCGCAAGTGTGTGTGTGTGTATATATATATATATATATATATATATATATATATATATATATATATATATATATATATATATATATATATAGATATTAAAGAAAAGGAAAGGTAATAATAAAGGTGGCAACATGGTGTTGGAGGAGGCCCAGTGGACATGTCTCTCCATCGCTGAAGAATGGTGTCTGCCCAAAAGCTCCATATTTGTGTTTTTGTGTTTTTCGTGTGTCCTCAGCACCCCCAACGGCTCTCCGATATAAGTAAGTGTCCAATGGGCTTCATCCAACACATTGTTGCCACCTTTATTATATATATATATATACACACACACACACATATACACACTTTCACTTCCGTCCTTCTCCATCCCCCCTCTATCCCTCTCTCATACTCAGTGGCGGAATAAGTTATCTGAAGACCCCAGGCGCAAAAAAATCTGGAGGCCCCCAACTCAATCTACAAACATTTTAACAACTTACGAATGGAAAAAATGTATGCAGCAGGTTAAATAAATTGAATTATATAAATGCATAAATAGAAAATTTGGTATTTATTATATAAACTTGCACATACTGAAAAATTAACAAAAAATTAATTATAACTGTGAGATGCGTATTCGAATGACGAGATAAAATATTTTAAAAAATCGAGTTTTGACTGTTTTGAGGCCCCCACGAGTGTCGAGGCCCCAGGCGAGCGCCTCTTGCGCCTGTGCGGTAATCCGCCACTGTTCCTACTCGTTCCGTCACTCCGTCCCTCCCCATTTCTCCCCCTTTTGTTTCTATCCATCCTCCTCCCTCCAACTTGACCAGGAATTTCTCTTTCATTAACGTTCCACCAAACAACGGCCAGAACTAGAAGCTTCGCCGCGATGAGGCAAAAACCAACTCATACGCAAGATAATTCCGCTATGGTTTATATTTAGACGGGGTTAAGGGAAGGATGGGGGCTGAATGGAGGATTAAATTTCTGCGAATCCGGGTTTAATTTCAGTGTTGTTTTGTGCGCCGAGAGAGGGGGAGAGAAAAAAAGATTGTCCTGTCGTAATGAAATGCGTAATTGTCATCCCGGGAGAAATCAAATGAGATCATTATTTGGACATCGTTGTGTTAACACGATTTTATTCGGCGAAATTCCGTGAATCGTCCAGATGCGATTAACAGAGGAGTAATGAATGCATAAAATGTCAGGAAACTGTGAAATTATTTGTATGTGTTACATTTACAAGAGTACGATACGTTGATAATTACATAGATGCAGTTGATATTATCGTGGTGATAAGGAGAATTTGTGTATTGTAGGTAGATTGGTCACCGAAATGATGACACGTAACAGTTGAACTATATATGTTACACAGGAGCCACACATGAATTATTTAACCGTTTACATGCATAATTAAATTTAAACGGGTGCTCCCAAACTTTTCCGTTCGCCAAAAACAAGTATACATTTTTTTCGTAACAATTTTTTTCTTTCGAAATATTTTTTGCCTCGAGTTCTACGAAAATGGCAATAACGAAATTCCAGAAGTTTTTGCACGCTGTGTATATGAATCCGAATGCTACATTCAAGAGCCAAATACGCCTGTACTTGTATATAGTGTGTAAAATTAATCACTGGATTGATAAAGATCAGAAAGTCACCATTATCAAAGTAAAAAGAAACAAATTGTCACTAAATTTTTCGTAAAACGAATCAAATAGTTATATAATTTTTCATTAAACATTATTAATCGAAATTTCCTATATGTATCCCATCTTCCCTTCAGAGCTAGAATTTTTGTTTCAAGTAAGCGGAGTGGTCGAATTTCGGCGAAGCCCTTCCTCATCTATGTTTCAACCTTCTCACGTAACCCCTTTTCTCTCTCCATCCCTCTAGAAACCTCAATAAACGCCCGAGGTAGAAATCATTTACAAAGTATGCTTCGTCCACTGTCCAAGACCGCCGTTTAATAAACTTTGAGCATACCGCAAGCTGCCGCCAATACCGTGTTTTCCTTCTCTCGAGTCTTGTTTCCATAAGCGTTTCCTACGTAGCCCAAGGAAGGGAAAGGCGTGGGTAGTTTCTTTGATACAGACAGGAAAACCTGCCATTCACATTGTAAACTGAGTAAACAGCATTTGCCCCTGAAGGGCAGTGGCATGCCAAAAAGTGGTCCTAATGGAAGGGATGGGCCGGAATGAAATTCTCTATTAAAACGGGTTGTTTTGCATTTTCTGAAAAATAGTTCAAAATTGAGCCGCGGCAAGGTTGATAGTCTTGGCCTCCGATGTAACTCCACCGACCGGGTAACGGCTTGTAAAACTTAATTTTCGTTTAGAACAGAAATAGCTTGGTTGTATGTTATTTATTTAAATGATTAATTTAAAGACAAATAAGAGATACAAAGGAGGCCAACCACACCTGTTTTAAGAAAGAATCAACAATCACTGGTTAGCCACTGAGGACGTCTGCTTTGTAGCCTAAATCCACATATAGTTTCCTCAACTGTTTTACAGCCGTTAGATATATACGTCACTACCTTGTTGCAGAAAAATCAACGGCTTCGTATTAAACAGACGGAAAACAAAATTTAACGTAACGACTGCAGATTATCCCACGGCATTTTTTCGAATCTGTTTCTATTAGTTTAAATTGAATTTCGATATTTATTGATGTATAAATCGAGGCGGTTTGAGTAACTCAACTCTTGTTTCTTTGTTAAGAATGGACACGCCCCAAGTCCACGGTGTCAAGTCACGCCGGAAATCAAAAGCGAAGCTGTCCTCGAGCGAACTGAGAGACGCCGTGGCGCGTAAGTCGATAGAGAGGAAGACCCACTCGTTTGCGAAGGCTAACGAGAGCGAGGACGCTCCAAAGATCAAGTCGGCAAGAAGGAAGCGATCGCACAGAATCAGGAAAGCGTTAATGGACGAAGAACGATCCGACGAAGCGGAAGAATCCGTCTCGTCGAACAATCGCGACAAAATTCAATCCAACAATCGACCCAGGGAGAACACGACGATGAACCAGGAAACGGTCGCAAATCAGGTCAGGTAGCCCCAAAAAAATGTAGTGAAGTTATGAATGTCACATTTTTAAAAAATCACCCTAACGATAGGTACATTCATCCCTCGTTTTCTACTGCTCATGATTTCCTGGATAAGACCGCGTAAATCTAAAACGTGAATAGTTATGTGGGATTTTTTTATAGGAACACTATATCTTTCTCTTAGCACCATATTGAGACCAAGATGCTAAAACTTAGTCCTACTGTGTTCGGTACTGCTTTATTTTCCTCTTTATTACAACCTGCATTCCGAACCAAAACATTTTATGCTTTTTAATTCTCAGACAAAGCATCAAAACCGTACTGAAGCAAAATTGACGGCCGTGCAATTTGAGGTCGTTCTCTAAAATAAAACCGTTCTAAACCGAAAACTTGTGAAGAGAAACGGTGCAATTAGAAGGATGAATGTACTGTTATTATTTATTATGAAATTGTTGGAATTTGAGATAGCGGGTAAGGATTTGATCGTTATGACATTCTGGAAGTCCATTGTAAAATCATAAAAGTCACGTGTCAGGGTTTACTGCCATTTATCATAAAATTTATTGACAGAATAAATGCGACCCGTTATAATATTTACTATGCATATATCTGTGCAAAAATATTGAGTCTAAACAAGTTTTATGCATCGGATAAAACAACCAATTACGATACTGTTTTTATATTTCTGATTATAGTCTACTTTTTCCATTTTAAGACTTCAAAATGAGACAGGCCTCAAATGCATGTTATCTAAAAGGTGTGTGAACGTGTAGGACAAAAAGATATAAACTTAAAGTAATTTAGATACTTAAACGTATACATATCTAGATAAAATATGCCATTAAGAAGAAAAGTGATGCCAATATAAAAGTATTTTTTGCAGAACCGCCAAATTACCGAAACATCTGCACTCTACAGACGGATGAGCCAAATAAAAGATTACGTCAAAGCCAAGGTCGATACAGGAATGAGTTTCCGAGGAGAAGCCGTCACCTCCGACCCGAGGCCGAACTTTCCTCCGACCAATCCGAGAATAAGGAGATTCAGTCAACCATCAGGGAGCAGTAGGTTACCTACGCGAAGCCACGGCGCGTTGTCGCCTCGGAGGAATCGTTCCGATTCCGAGGAAAACCGCCGGAAAATCGACTCCCTCGTCTCGTCTTTCGCATCTCTGATCCCGCCCTGCAGGACCGAATCGCAGGTGGAGGTCGCCGTGGAATCCTTCGCGGAGGCCCTGAGACAGAAGGTCATGGCCGGCATCGCGCCCGAAAAGGCGAAATCTCGGCACGCCGATGGGAGAAAGGACGTCGCGACGCACAACCTCGCGTCGCCCCGTTCCCTTTCGAACAGATGCGACTATTCCAAGTTCATGGATCCGACGGAGGCGTGGGTGGAGCGGTGCAAGGGAAACGCCAGCGTGAACGCGATCGGAGACGATTTCGGGATTCAGACGTTGAAATCGCGGAGGTCCGGGAGACCCGAAAATCTTCGTCCGCCTAAAGGTCCAACCCTGACGAGGAAACTCGGTTCCGTAAGCTTACGGGACGAAGCTCCGAAAAGCGGGGAAGAGACGGAGAATTCGGACAATGTGTCGACGGGCGTCTCTCACAATTGGGAAGAGAGGTTGGAGAGGGAGAAGGCGATGGTTGTGAGGGTTAAAAATCTTTCGAAGTCGGTGCGTCGTCCGCACTAATTTAGCATATTTAAGGGGAGCGCTTCGCTTTTGTGTTAGTTCCCTTGAATCGGAGCGAAATTTATTTTTGTGTGGATCTTAAAACGTGTTTCGAGACGTTCCTTTATAATGGTTTTACGGTTTGATAACTTTTTGTGATCATTTATTGGCTGAGAGTTTTAACAATCGATAAAGTAAACTTTTTCGTACTTTTATAAAACATGTACCTATCAAAAATATGTAAAACAGACGACCTATTTTCCCATTTATGGGTCTGATTTAAGACTTAATGAAAACTGTTTATGAATCAAAAGTGTATAAAATTTATAGAATCTACGCCGTTATTCTTTTAAGAGAATTCAAAATTGTTTTATAATTTTTCCGATTAAAATATATATTTGTATATCGTGGTATTATTTTAATTTAAACCTCAGCGATGGTATCCAATGCAAATCAAATAGAAGGATACTGAAACAATTGCTGTGACATAGCTCTATAATTTCAAATCGTTACTATAATAGTGGTATAGTTTTAAGTACTAAGGGATAATCACTTAAATCTTTCATCTAAACATCCATCAAAAATTCCTATGCGATAATTTTCCTTATATCGTTAAATCACGCCGCGCGAATGAAATATGAAAAGCAACGCTTTCACATATATACTTACTCGATAGGTTTATAATGTTCGGTGGCATATGCGTTACGCTTTATACAAAAAGAAGGATGCCAAAGGCATCGGATATTCTCGATATATTTCTTCCCAAGTACTCAGGTCTGTTTCCGCGAAATGTCCTCAAAGAGGAGGACGGTCTTTCTGGAAGAGGGGTATGGAGGGGAAAAGAAGGAAAGCACGAAAGGAAGGGAATAGGAGGGGAAGAAATAGGAATCCGTTCGAGGGATTTGAACGATTTAGGAGGGAAAGGAGAGGGAGTCGGGAATATAGAGAATTGAAGGAAAAGGACCGGCATGACGTAAGAGTTGAGGGAGGACTGAGAAAGGAAGGAGGAAGGCAAAGGAGATAGGGAGGAAGGAAAAGAAGGTGGGGTGTGGCACAGGAATCGGAAGGAGTTTGGTGAGGTACGTGTAGGAAAGGAATGAGAAGAAATCGGGAGAGGAAGGGGGAGGACAAGTTTGCAGGTGACTGAAGTGCTTTGCGGAAGACTGGGATTTAATGAGCCCATCTCTCTCTCTCTCTCAAGAAGAGCTTTCCTTGTAGGATGGGGGTTTGAGGGAGTGAAACAATGGTTGGGAGCGTAACGGTGCGGGGGTGGGAGGGGGAGGAGAGGGGGGGATGGGAGTGGTGTGTGCAAAAGGGACACAGATGCTCCATCTCTCCCGCCCGTTCCACTCGGCACTCCGTCTCCATCCGCTCACCATCTTATTCCATGCCATTCGAGTACGAATCACGCATGGTTTTCGTTTTTTTCTTTTACTGTTTTATTTTTTTTACGGTTTTCATTCCTTTATTTTTTATATCGCCTTGGAACTTTTGAAGACGCTAGAACTCGAGAAAACTTCGGAATTACGTCGTTACACTTTGTTTGAGCTATTCTTCGTGGATGTTGTGTGTGTAGTATGTCGCCGAGTGTGGCTCTATTTTAGAACGATTCACATTGCGCATCGATTCGTAAATTAGAGAAACTAAAGTATCATCAAAAAGTATCCTCAATTATGTGTGGAAATTTTTTCTAATATTTTTTTAGTGGAAGGGAATCATTAAGAAATTTCATTCCAGAAAAGATTGTTTTGAGTTACTATTAAGATTCCGATTTAATGTAAACAAAATTCTTTGACCGTCCGTATAGTCAACTTCCCTATAGCGGCTGCCGTCCATATTGTCATTTTCCCTATAGTGGCCCTATTCAGACGCTGTGGGCGCCAAACAAAACTATATGTATATTTTAAATGTGCGGTATTGAAGGTATTTGAGTAGTTTTGAAACTGTTATTTTTGTTAATAATTATTTGAATTCCGAAGAATAATCCAAAATACTATAACCCATATAAAGCACAATATATGTCTAGTTTTGAGATGATAACTTTCGTGGTATGTGGACACATTTTGATAATATTTAAATCCCGCGGAATAAATTTAGCAAGCATATATCGGTCCGCTTAAGAAGTTTCCACATCCATCCACTAGTCTTCCGCGTAATGTACGATGATGAAGCTAAATCTCCATCTTCCACTAAAAAATAGAAAAAAAAGAAACCGTCCGATCGCGTATAATCGCCTTGACGAAGAAAAAACACCAATGGCGCTAACTCGGTCACAAACACTCCGGGGAGACGAGAGAATTACGCTGATTTGATGAATGGCGGGGAATATGGCGCCAATTCAGATTGGCCGCGACCCAATTTTCTTAAGGGCCTCAGATGGAGGGCTGTCCCTCACTCTCGACCCCCTAAAAGATGTCCTAGAAGGGAGAGAGAGAGAGGAAGAGTAGGAGGAGGAGATTCTCTCTCGTTACTTCACGTCCGGTTGGACACCTCCGTTTCCGCGCGGTCGGGCAAGAAAGGTACCCCTAGCGAGTGGGTAGGAGGGAAGGCGAAGGGAAGAATCTACGGAGGCGAGCCAATCAGCGCCCGGTTCTACGGGGAACATCAATCACTGTGCAAGGATGTGGACGCGGTGAGTGGGAGAGACGTGGAAAGGGGATTCCTGGAGACCTTGCTCGGCTTCCTTTTTTATTCTCTCTCTCTTCCCAGGGATCTCTTAAGGAAACGTAAGAAAGGGACCCTGAACATCGTCCGGAGAGGATAGAGGGGGGGAGGAGGGAGAGATGGGAAGTGTTACGCGGACGGCTTTACTGTGAGACCAGACAACCTAATTTCCAGGGGCCTTATCTCTTTCCCAAGTGTTTAGGAAGGCAATTTTCTTGTATGTTGTGGATGGAGTTATGTATGGGCCGAGAAGGGATGCTTTTCCTTCCTTATAAAACCCTTTTGTCGGAAAGCTTTAAAGTTAAAAAAAATCCGTCTCTGTCGATACGATACGGTTCAATAAATTTAAAGGGCGATTGGATAGCAAGGGTCCGGGATTATTACGCAAGCGTTAAAATTCTTAAATAACGCCAGTGACAGTGATGCCGGCGAAAGGATCATTTTTAGTGAGTCCTCCTATTAGACGTAAAGTGGAAATGAAGAACAATGTAAAATTGCAAAAATAATTAGTAACACATTGCACGCCATGCCATCGATAATTGTAAACAAATGAGAATTTCATTGTGGAATATTATTGTGTCAACAGACAATATTTTTAAGGTTTCGTTTAATGGGATTAACTTATGAAACGTTCCGTCAAAAAATGAATGCTAAATTGAAAATAAATAAATAAAAGACTCAGCGGGATTAATAAAGCAATATTAAATAGAATATGAATATTTTAATTAGAATACATGAAGTTATTAAAGGGGATTAATAAAGGTCAGATATTTGTAATTTTTCAAGAGAAAAACTCAAGCTAGAAAATTCAATGGTGCGTTTAATCGGAAAGCTGCTCTCAAGACAACACGATAAAATTAGATAAATATATTTGTAGAGAGAAGTAGTAGTTAATTTCCTCATTTCATTATTAATTGGGAAAATTGAAAGAAAGATTTTTGGTCTCTAAATTTCTTAAAGGAATTCGCTATGGATTTTTTAAATATTGAAATTCCATCACTAACTCGGAAGCTTCCTTGAAAATTATTGATACTTACGTATTTGTATGCTTCGATGTAATGAGTAAATGCTTTCGAAAGGTGAAGATGTACGTCAAAATATTTTATCAACTGTGAATAATTATTTTTATTTAATGAGGGAGGCGCATGAAAAAATTACCAAAGAGCGCAGAATAAACTTTTAATTATAAAAAGTGTTCTGTAAATATTGTGTTTTTCTCGTCAGATTTCCATATTAAAAGATAGCTAAAAATGAACTTTGGAACGAGAAAGACTGTAAAAAGAAGTTTTATGAAAGATTGTCTCAACTCGATCGCCTATCTGCTGTTAAATGCTTCGCATGTCATTTGTTAACCACCTAATTTAACGGTAATGGCAAAGGTTTTTATTTTAGAATTTTTATCTTTTATTGTCTAAAGAATTTCAAGCTCTTCGAGACTTTAAATTACACGTTGGGATTTTAAAGAAAAACTCAGATCTACTCAAAATATGTCATTTAAAAACTTATAAATAAAAAAATTCCGTGATTTTTTTATAAGTCAAAATTCTGAAAAAACAAAGAGTTTAGATAGATAAATATATAAGTCAAATTTTTGTTTGGGTTCTTACTCTCTTCTTAGCGTATTTAAACCTCTCAGAAACTAGATATAAACGTATATTCCATTTTTCGTCATTTTACGGACTCGGAACAGACTACATTTTCAGCGCTGCATTTACCGAAACCTTAAAACCAGGCCTATGCAACTCCCCATAATTTCACGTTACAAGTTACACGTTAGGCCAACACCAGGTGTCACTAGAAGCACCGGGCATATGCACCGGGTTTTTTCCCGATCGAGAGACCTCAAACACGTGGATTATAAGGAAAATGACTAGATCTGTGTGCTCGGTGTTGGGATGTGTCTCCACGAGTGATGATCCCTAGATGAGATTTTTTCAATACCCGAGGACTAAGGAACTGTAAGTAAATTTAGCACAGAAAATCTTTTTGTATAAATTGCTGAATAACTGTGTTGGTTCTTCTAGCATTTTAGCAATTATTAACATTAGAGTTCCTCCTCGAACTGTGAGAAACTCTCTGGCATTTAATACAAATTTTCACAGCACAAGTTATGGTTATTAATCCATCAATAGAGAGAATCCAAAGGGCAGCAAATAGTTGTATATACTGTATTGACTTTTTCAACATATCCTTATGAGAGATAAAAAAAACTAAAAATTACGTCTACAAACAAATGTGATATATGTAAGTGATATATTTTGATGCATTAATTTTACTCCTAATATGACAGCAGTTCCTATAATGCATGTAATGCTTCTAATTTTTATAATATGTTTTTTTTTGCATTTATTATTCTTACCGTGTTATATTTTTGTATTTCGTGATTACGTCGTAAATAACACCGAGTACACCTTTGCAATTGCGTTAAGAATGTTAAACAATGACACGAATCACAAATTAAATTTCATAACTAACTTATTGTGGAAGTATAATGCCACTGTTTGTTCGAAGGTACACATTCCACCTCGCGTAAACCGCGGGGGCGGAACATTTTAAATCTAAAAAAGAAAAGAAAGAAAATAAGAGAGAAAGAGAAAACTCATTAATAGAGCACGCGGGGATTTTTCCCCCCCTCAGTTTTCCTCCCTTCATTCATATTAAATTAGCCGAACATGGCATTCCTTACTCGGCGAAAGTTTTCCCTCGCGCAAACAACTGCTGCGTACCTGAGAGAGGGAGAGAGAGAGCCCATAAAAGCCTTACATTCATTAAATTAACCCGCAGAAAAATTAGACCCAAGAGAGTCTTCCTTTATGAGCTTTTCATATTTCACCATCTTCTGGCCACGTTTCTGCTGCTAGGACATACGGGGATGACTTTATATTAAAATTCCCCCCTTCAACACTCTCTCCCCCTTCTCTCCTTTCCCGCCATCCCACTATTTCTCCCTTTATCCTACCTCCCACCTTCATTCTCATCCCTTCCTTTCTCTCCGCGAGATTTATCTATCCACTTTATTTGACCTTGTCTTAAAATTTACCTTTACGTTTTTATTCCGTTTCCGAGGATGTTTTTATTGCGTCTAGCCCAGGGGGTGGGAAATCTGTTCTGCATAGCGGGCTGCATCGGTGTTTGCGAATTCTTCAGCGGCTTAGATTTTAAATCGGAAATTGCTTAGATTCGTATGCATCGTACATAAGGGAAAAGGAAGCACAAACAAGGATTTTTGAGCTAAATTTCCAAAACTAAACGTTTCGTTATCATAATTTTGCCAAAATTATATCATATTGCGTTAAAGTTTACGGTACGCTTTTTCAACAAAGTTACGCGGGCGGCGTGAAATGTTCTCGGGGGCCGTATTTTGCCCCACCCCTGCTCTAGCCAGATGTGATATCTTTATCGGTTCTTTTTCTTCTTCTTCGCGTCCTTATCTCTTCTCACATTTCCACCTCTCCATCTCAATACGCTCCTCTCTGAACGAAGAAGGGGGCGTAAAGGAGATTGCAGCAGCAGAAACGTGAGCTACTATTGCAATCCCATGAGCGTTTTATATAGCTCGTAGCGTGGATGTATCCGCTAGGGAATTTCAGTTTTGTTTTTGCTTGTTACGTGCTAACGCAGCTATAGGGATTCGTTACGGGGTGTTCTCGAGGAAACGATGATGTTTATTAAGTTGGAATTTGGGTTTATTTCTAAAGAAAAAAATAAGCTTGTTTTAACACGTGTAGCTAGGAACGGGGAAGGTTTTCCCCTATTTAAATGTTTTGTAAATAATTAAAGTTTCAATAATTTTAAATGATTCGCGAAATTCATGATGTCTGCAGCGATTAATTTGCAGATTTCGACACTTAATTTACATGTTTTGAAATATACAAACTGAATAACATCATCCCTAATTAATAAAAGCGAATCACGTCTTTGTAGAATTTTACGGTATAATATTTCATACATTTCCATACATAACCAAGTATCGTTTTGTGCATATTGTTGTTAAATATCTTAAGTAGGATAACACGACCCACAATATGGGTATTTATATTATTAAAGTATATAGTGATCGTTGGTTAGGGTGATTAGAAAAAGTCTTGTTTTGTTCATTATAATATTATAAAATACTACAGGAAATAATTTGAAAAAATCATCAATTGTGTATAGCTGCTCATTGAAGACGCGCATCTTATAAAAATGTGCTGAGATCTTTTCAGAAATATTTTTAGGTTTGTTCGAAATTTCGAAAATTATTTTTAATTTTAATGCAGAAGGTGATGGCAGCTGTTTTAGCTTACAAATAAAATTATATAAACTGCCTAATTTTTCATTTTAAATAATTCCAAAATAAATAAATAGAAATTATAGTTTCTGTCAAAATATGATATTGATTCTTATTGCCTTCTGTAATATACATCTCATCATTCAAAGCATTAATAATCTACCAAACGAAAATTGATAAATTGGTTTAATATTTCCAATTTATGGATAAGTCCAACAAATTCATATCATTCATAAAGAGAGGAGTTTTACGAAGGCTAGAATTTCATTTAATATCCAAAGCAATGCGGCTCATTTCTTTCCGCTCGCACGAAATCACATCCGCATTTCATTTCATCCGTTTCAGATTAACCAATCACCTCGCTTTATTCGCACACAGATCAGGACGACGACTACAGCCCTTCAAAAGAACGTGAAAAAGGAAATGGATTTATTTTAATGCGCCATCCAGTTTCTCTCTTACCTCTCTCTCTCTCTCCTTTCTCTATCTCACTTCCCCCCTCTCCTCTCTCTGTCTCTTACTGCAGACCTTTTACCTTTCATACTTTCATATTTATGAATGTTTTCATTTCACTAGTTCCCAAGATGACCGCACTCCAGTGTAGGCGTATTTTTCCCGCCATTTCTCTCTCCCCCCCGTATTTCGTATTCTCCCATCTCCTCTTTCTCCTGCCTTCAACTTCCCTTCTCATTCTCTTAAATCACTAGAGAGAGAAAGACCAGAGTTTTCTGAACACTTCGCCGTCTCTCAGTGGAGGGAGAGAGATGAAGGGAGAAAAACGCGCGCGGGGGCCTCTGTCGGCGAAACTGCGAGTTTAAGCAACGGGATGAATTTAAAAGAAGACGGAGGCATTCCGGGAACGCCGTCTCTTTTAGCGATGAACATGAATGAGGGGAAATGGGATGACAACTAAGTGGCTGTGTAGAATAAATGGGAGAGGATACGAAAAAGCTGCGGGCTTGTTTATTTCTTTTCCTTTTATATCTTTCGAAAGAGTTTCCATTTAGTAATTTCATGAGAGACTGTGTTTAATCAGGAAGATGAATTCATCGATGTAATGTTTTAGGTTATTTTTGTCTTTCTTCGGCGTATTAGACGCTAGCCTTATTGGATTGAATGAGAGTTGAATATTATATGCATGTTTTTTGTAATTCTCGTTCGGCGAATATCTTTCCTCAGTTTTCCGACATCGCTTTCGAAGTAATATGTCAGTCCTTGAATGCTAGTTATTAAATAACATTTTTTAGACATTTAATATCGTTACTTTTTCAGGTCTAGTATGTGTATATAGGAACACGCTTGGTGTGAGAAAGTAACAAGATTGAATGTGCATAATTATTATTTAATAAATGACATTCAGTGGCTGTGATTGCTTTCAAATTAATATTCATTCAATTTCATATACGCATGTCAGTCTCTACAGCAGTGGTACTCAACCGGGATGACATGACATCCCCTGGTGACGCAATACTTATCGTGGGGGTGACGAGAATATTTGATAAATTCACAGTATATTCTGGCTTATAAACATACCAAATAAAATCAGGAGAATAAACACCCGCGCTTATTAAAAATGCCAGAAATTTATCTTTATGTGGTACAGAAAACACAGTTTATCTGTAAATGTGACTTGAAGTTAATGGAGCTGTAAAAGGGGTGACGCCTAACTGAATGAACTGAACATAGGGTGACGCGGTTAAAAACAGGTTTGAGGACTACTACTCTACCGTGAGTGGGAAGCATGTTTGCATCTTCTCTTCAGCACCACTTTCGCATTGCTCCGAATGTCGTCATCGGATACAAAATGTTTTTTTAGGTGATTTTCCATCTTGGGAATCACGTGGTACTACATCTGGTAATTTGGGTGGATTTTTCAGTGAGAATTTCTTTTCCTTGCCGGAAATAGCGCAAGTCTTCGTAGGAGCAATGTTATGACGCACGCATGATCCATTTTTCTGGTCAGTCGTATTTTTTTGCGCCATGGCTAAACGTTAAAGAATCTGATGACAGAACTTCTTAGTAACTATTTGTCCCGGAAGAAACGGGTTAATAGCGAATTTAAAAAAAAATTATCAAGGAGTGGTTTTGACTTTTGATTTGGACATGAGAGCCTTTTTGGCATTGAAGAAGTCACGGTCTTCCACTAGGGCAGTGTTACCCAACCTTTTTAGAGCCGCGGCACCCTTAAGTGACTTTTCAGAATTTGGCAGCACCCCTCCCTATCCACCGTCAGTAATAATCGTGGTGATGTTGAACCCCTAACCCCAATCTCCATATCTTCTTTCATTTCGAAGTGCCTTTGCCACGAAATGAAGGTTGACTTAACTCTGGTTTGCATTTTTGAAAGCCGGCTATGCAAAATGAGGCTAAAAATGGGAAAACAGTATATTTTTTGCGGCACCCTTCAGAGCACTTCACGGCACCCAGGTTGGGAAACACTGCACTAGGGGCTATGTCGCTTCGTTTTTAGGTCGCACAGGAATGCTCAAGTTTTATCCTCAGTGAAGATTTTACCTAGAAAACTACCATCTACTCGACTCCTTTCTTGAATGCCAGACCAGATTTCTTTCCTTCTCAAGATTTGTTCGTCACCCAGAATCTTCGGTACCATATTCGCCCCAACTTTTTTCACGGTGAGATTTAAGGAGAAAATTAACCAAAAAGTGTATATACTTACTCAAGGAGCCGGTTCGACGTAAATGTTTACGGTCCTTATCATCTCTAGTCAACTGCGGTTTTCGTGCACGTGTTCGGATCCTGACATCCCTTTCTTCAGATATTAATTTTTTAATCATCGGAAAATGGATGCTTTGAGGGTGCGGCAGCGTTTATAAATTAATCTCTCTAGCAACCCATTCAGCTACGAAATCGGATCTGTGTTAGCTGCCTATAGAGCTCTGTGAGACTGTAGCTGTGTGGATATTATAGAAAGAAAGGCCCTCCGCTTCTAACCCGCAGCACCAACCAGTGCTGCCACGTTCGGTCTTTATTGGTATTCCTCAATGCGTACCTATCTTAGCCTTTTAAATAGGTATATAGATTATTTTATATATTTAAACACGCGCGTGCATAAAATAAGTCTCTATTCGACCTCTAAGTAAAAATTTAATTTTATCCGAAATGTATATTTTTAGCGTATATCTGCTAAGGTATTCCATTGAAGGCATCTATAAGTGAATACACGGATGACGTACATTCTCATTAATTAAAAAGGATAACTAAAATAATTTTATATTCCATCGATTAGTTAACACGCGTCACACAAACTTTATAACAAATTTCAACAATCCACTTGTCCCTTCCAAACTCTTTTCATCAATTCACGTCATCGACGAAATAAAAGACAATTCAATCGCTTTGTGTGCTTCCTATTCGACGAAATTACGCGTAATCCCGAGCAATAATCCTTCATCGGAAGCTCTTAGGAGATCACTATCATAAGAATGAGAAATTTCTGGAAATGAGATCTGTCAATATTAAATAAAAAACTCACATGGCGGTGATCGTCTCCTCCCTCCCCCTCCTTCCGCCTCAAGTCTTGTTGTTATAGGGGGAGTGAGCGTCGCACCCCATCATAGTTGCCAATGTAGCGACTTTTTACTTCCTTTAGCGATATTTTTTTAGTGTTTAGCGGCATGTCACTAACTTTGCGATTTGCTACTAATCTAGCGACGTATTTAAATATTGCTTTATGTAAGCAGAAATACATGCAATATACAACATAAAACCTAAGAAATTTATTTTATGATTGTTTTTTAAAATCTATATAAGTTTTAATAAACCTTAAAATATTTCTATAGTTACTAATTTTGAAAGGCCTCATTAAAATTTATGTAGAAGAATGCATAATAAAACGCTGTAAAATTAGAGAAAAAATTATTTCCATTAAAAATTAAAGGTAGGTATTCATCTCAAAGTAGTAACTTGAAATCGATTTTTATTATGATTATTGAACATCATAAATGAAGCTTACCTTGTTTCGAATTTTAAATGTCAGAGTATATGAAGTTGGTACATTTATCCTCAAACATTTGCGTTTTTAAGTTATTCCAAAAATCCAAAAGTTCTATTCCCCTTACTAAAAATTCTAGGAACGAATACTTGCTATTAGCGGATATATAAAAAATAAATTGATGTTTCCAACACGACTTTCTCCATACGTAAGTTTTCAACTAAAATCAAATAAATACGGCGATAGGAACAGTTCCACTTCCACGCTAGAGCGCTAGCGATTCAATTGTTTTGTAAAAGTAAATAAACAGATTTATTAACCGTTATCATGGGCGCGTATGTTGGTTCCAAATATACTGAGAATAGCGCTAGTGTACGCAAGTAAATTTACATAAAGGACTAAATATCTCGGAAAGAAATGAACGTGACAAATGTCCCAAATGGGTAAATTATGTTGTTTTTGCACATAAAAGATATACGTAGTAAGGAAAGACGCTATATTAGTGCAGTGAATGTCACGCGTAACAGCTTCTGCTACTCTCTGCGAGGAAAAGGTTAGCAATTCAACGAACATCACAAATACCCCAGATGGATAGTCAGTGATATATTTTCATGTAAGAGATAAACGTCGCAATATAACACACTTTATCAGTAAAGTGAATGTCACACGTTACACCATCTCCTACTCTCAGCGAGCTCCAGAAACTGCGTGTGTGTTTGTTCGTTCTCTCACTGCTGTATCCGCGAGAGATGATCGCTGCTGTCCAGCTCATTAGGCTCCTGGGCAGCTGTGGTAGTTGGTTGGAGGCCCCTGTTAGAGGGAATATATGGACGCACTTTGGCCCTCAGGTTCTCATAGCTTTAGGAGGCTGGTTTTCCGGGTCACCCGTGGAAGCGCGCGGGTGCTCGTACTTATCCCAAGGCTTGTTGAGGCGTTCGGAATTTTCCTTTAGGATGTCCGCCTGCTTAATGGCTGCTTGGACGAAATATTTTCGGGCCCGGCGCTGAAGTTCGTCGGGCAGTGGCGTCAGGCCAAGTTGTTCGTTTAAGTCGGAGTTTCTCTGGCCCCATGTCCGGCCAAGGATGGAACGGAGGCATGACCACTCCACTACCTCCAGGCGATGTTTTGCCACGGCGCCGGCGCTTAGCCGCCCACTCCAAGCTGGGGAGGCGTAGGCAAGGCGGGGTTGGAGAATGGCGCGATATAGATGAACCTTCCTGGCTGTGCTTACTTGCTGGCTACGGAGTATTGGAACTAGCCGTATGCGTGCTCCTAAGGTGCGGTGGGCTACCTGAGTGGCGAGCTTAGTAAAACGGAGAGAGGTATCCAGGGTGACTCCGAGATATGTGGCTTTCTGTTTCCACTCCGCTTGCTCTGTGCCGATGATGATACCTTCCGTTGGAGAACAGGATCGGCTGCGTCTTCTTGGGGTTCACCGTCAGTTTATTGGTCTTGAACAAGGCGAGGAGGGTGTCAGTCCCTCTCTGCAGGTAGTCCGCTGCTTTGGATGCCTGGGATTATCTACACACAAGGGTTTCGAGAAAATGTGTAAGAAGTTAAATCCATCCTCGAATTTCATCCATTCCTCATCCCAGCTTCTCTTTATGATATTATCAACATAAATTGCTATGCTAAACTTACTTCATCGAAAAGATTGTCTATATCAATTAATGGCTTTCCATATCTTTGACCAACCACGTGCCAATTGAATATACTATGTATTTACTCAATTAAATGATTCTGCTTCTTCGAAACTGTTTTCCCACAGCGATATGTATGATAAGCATCTAACATAAAAAGCGTCAAATTCTTTGATTGACGTTTTAGAAATCGAATTCCAAGATTCGTCGAATTTCGTTAGCGAAATTTAAGCCCCTTGCGGGATGAAACTGTTATGCTTGCGTTCCAGCAAGTTAATTTTTAAATTTCGTTGTTCACAGGCTACGTTTGTTACACTAGCGTTAGTTTTGTCTATGTTCATATTGCTTTATTAAATAAACTGAGTAGTCCGAGAACAAATCGCAAATACACTTCTTCACATGGGTCTTCAAAATTTTTTTAAAATTATTTTTAGGCGCTGTTCTCGTGAATCGAAATAGTTTTTTAGACTTCAAATAAGTATATAAAAAAAACTTTCTAACGACCGTGTTTTAAAATCTTTTTGTACTCCATTTCTGCAAATTTGCAAAAAAAATCTTTTAGTAGAGTAACACGAACAGTGCATATGTGGAAATATTTATATTTACATTGATTCATACTTATTTTCCGGGATAAAACAACAAACCCGGACGTATGGTAACCCTACCTATACTACGTATGGAGGAAGTAAAAATCACTGAATATGAGGCGGAAAACCTCCCTGCGTGTTATACTCTGGTATTTACGATATTTCACTTTTGTACTTATAAAATAAGCTTGACCTATAAATATTAATATCTATGCAATTTTTATTAATAAAGGGCTTGCAAAAATTCTCTCTAATTTATTGCCATTAATTAAATATTTTCTATATTGATATTCATTTATAAAAGGAATAAAAGTTTACTAATTAGGTGAATAAGAATTATTCGAAGTGTTTATGCACTATTTTATTTTTAACGACTTTTAGCGAAATTTTATCTGAGTTTAGCGAATTTTTAGCTACCTTTTATGGTGGATTTAGCGACATTTTCAAATTTATTTTGGCAACCATGTTCCCCATCTCGCGCCTCTCCGTCCAACATTATATATATATATATATATATATATATATATATGTATATATGTACATATGTATGTGTATGTATATATATATATGTGTATATATGTGTGTGTGTGTGTTTATATCCGACCAAGCTCTCACGGAACACCGCGCTTCTTTTATTTTTTTTAAAGCCCCTTGCAGGAGATCTGCCGGCCTACCTTCTCTCTTTCGCTCCCTCTTTAATGCCCTCCTATCCCCTTCTCTTCTACCAAATCTTTTCCTCGCCCACGTCCACCACTGTCCGGTGCCTGGGGGGCGAGGGCCTTAATCCGGCGAGCCTTCCACTTTGCCTTCTCTTTCTATCTCTCTCTCTCTGTCTGCCCACCATTTTCTCTCCCTCCATCTACGGTTCCAATCCCCTACGCCTCAAGTCCACGGCGTCACCTGTTAAACCCTAGATTCTTTCTCAAGCGATCTCCCGTTTCGGTTATCAAGGTATGGGGCTATTTCCTCTTCGAATCACCCAGTACTGGTTTACAGAGTGGCGAACTGTTGGGACGTTCTCGGTTGTCATTTTTTTAGAGTATTTACTGCACGTAAAAAGTTCATAGCAATAAAAAGTGGGAACGTTTAATAGGTGGTCATGAGGTCTGATTTACCGTTTCCTGTATTTATTTTATAATTTCAGTATTCTAATTTTGTTCGAAGAGTAATAGACATAGACGTGATTCATCAAATTTAAGCGTTATTTTCAAACGAATTTTCTATTTTGAATGCTATTCGAATTTTAGAGCGTAGTTAAGCTGCTAAGTGTTAGAAATAAAAAATAATTTATTCGATTAAAAATTATTTCAGAAGATTCTTTTTTCCAATTTTCGATGAATTTTATATTTTTGAGGGGTAATTATGATGGCATATCTCTATTTTAACGCATACGTGTGAAGTTAAATGCGGAAAAGTAAATCAAGTTTCGTGGAAGATAGTAATCCCGAAAATATATTTTAACTCTATTATTAGGCATTATTCGTAATCAAGATCGTTGAAATACCATTATTCCAAATTAGACGTCGTAATGAACGTTTTTTGAGGGATTTGATTTATATTATTATGATCATGCTGTAGTTCACATGTATTAAATCATATATTATTTACATTGTTGAAGACAATTTAGATTACAAGAAGAGAAGTCAGCTGGATAAACTCGCGCATGAAATGGATAGGGAATAACTAGTTAGAAACGAAAACCATGGATTGTTATTTGACACCAACTAACTTTACACTAAAGATCACTGCTTGTAATTCTCATAGATTCTATCCTCGAGATCATTCCCATAAGTACGAATTATTTTTCTAATATTTCGGTTTTCTAGAATTCATTACTGATATAAAAAATATCCAAGCATTTATGTTCTTTATTAACGAGGTGTTGTCAACTCGTTCGTGTGTACGTGGCTCATTAATAATATTAGTATTAATCATTACGACGTGTACTATAATTAAATCAATGCTATTATTTTCACAAATCTGATCACTACTAAAATATATGAAGCTTTAAATAGAGAAAATTCAAAGTAGCTCGAATAATGGCTTAATAAATTTTATTCAGCAGGTCGAGAAACAACCTTCTAATCCGTCCATTCGTTGGCAATGAATCATTTTCTCGATCATCTCCCCAGTAAATAAAAAAGAGCACCGAAATTAAAAAAAAAACAAATGCGAAATCAATGGACGGAGGCTTAAGAAAAAATAATGATAATCTAGCGAAATCCGTCAAAGGGACCATACCTTTCTCTATCTATCTCTCTCTCTCTGAAATGAAAAAAAAATAATGCTCGTTTGATCGTGCAGACTCCAAGAGCTCCTTCCGACTCATGCGGCTAAAAGAAAAGAAATTTGTATGTTCTCTGGCATCAAAGGATTGTATGGAAAACGTCCTCCTCCCTTCACCAATTACCCTCACCCCTTCCTTCCCTCCTACTTCCACTCACCGGAAGCACCGTCAGTTCTAATCGATTCATACGCACGTCGACGTTGTCAATCCCCTTCCAACCTGTCTCTCTCTCTCTATGCCCTTTCTCGGACGTTTCCCTCCCTCTTTAAATCAGAAAAAACATTTTCCTTGCTCTAAAAACCTCCCGTCAACTGCAGAGTAGAATAGGTTTGGTCCCTGGACACACACACAACTATCTCTCTGTCTGTCCCTCTCTCTCTCTCTACACACACACACACACATACATACATATACATGTATGCATACACACACATATATATCTACA
This sequence comes from Uropetala carovei, assembly GCA_036926305.1. NCBI lineage: Eukaryota > Metazoa > Arthropoda > Insecta > Odonata > Petaluridae > Uropetala > Uropetala carovei. The sequence goes on along the minus strand of JAXCHB010000316.1, from coordinate 103,728 downwards.
TATACTCATATATATATATATATATATATATATATATATATATATATATATATATATATATATATATATATATATATCTGTAACTCTCACTCTCTATCTCTCCCTCTCTCCTTCACTCTTTCTCTAACTCTCTCTCACCCACTCACTCGCTCACTCACTCACTCACACCTCCCTTCCCAATTCCTTCTAAATACAAAATCCGAGGTCCCTCTATCTCCTTCTCTTCCATACCCTCTTTTTAAGTTTCGGACTCTTCCCCGAAAATCTTAACGCGTCTACTGTCTACCCCTGCCCCCTACCCCTCTCCTCTCCTTAAGTAAGAATTTATTTTATCCTCCGTATTACTTTCCCCGTTCCTCCCCCTATAATCTCCCCCTTCGCTCTACGTATCCCTGACCCCCTATGTAGAAATTTCTCTTGAACTCGCCGCACATACGTGGAACGCTGATGCCCTCTCTCCAGGGAGGGGGAATTATATATATATATATATAAATAATTCACGGCGCTTCTCTTCCATTCCAAACAACACAAACTATCTTATCCCTTGAACCACTCCCCTCCGTACGCCTCCCTTATTGCGGAGACCCCTTGCGAGAACTCCCATGGTAGTCCGACCCGTCCTCTTCAGCAGAGATCTCTCTCTCTCTTTTTCCTTCTCCTCTCGCCTTGATGGAACTGTCGACGACCAAAACCCGATTTCATTCGTGGATTTAATGGCAAGTGGACATTCAAATTTTCTCGGGAGTGTCCCCAAACTCCCCTCTTCTTTGCCGCTGACGGTATTTTCCTTGCGTTGTCCACCCCTGTCTGTCTCTCTTTCCCCCTCCACCAGCCTTTTTCTCTCCCTCTCTCTCTCTATTCAGCCCATTCTCATTTTCTCTGTCTCCTTCCCATGGACGTTTTCTCCGTTGACCAACCTCCTCCCTCCAAACTCGTTCGGGGTGACTGTTTTGGGTGGAAAAGGGATGAGATTGAGGCTCAAGGGGTTTTCAGGAAGGAGGGAGTCGGAGGCAGGGTATATAACGGTATAGCCTATCTGTAATTGTGTATGTGTGAGTGCATGCGTGCGTGTGAGTTTGTGAGAGAGCATGTGGGCTATGAGGTGCGTGCGGGTGTAAATTTACGTGCGTGTGCGCTTCTATTGGGAGGATAAATAGAAGTGAACATGTTATGATCATGATCGTGGCAGAAATAGTAAATCACTCGTCCGATGGAATAGATAGCCCAATGGAAATGAATAACACCCAAATTCATTAACCCAGACGCACCAATCCTTATTCGTCGTAGTTACTGAAGGAAACAACAAATAATCTGCAAGCATCTGCATACAAATCTATTTAAAAAAAAAGGTCTCAACATTGCGCCCTGAGGGCCTCATAAAGCTCACCGGTTCAAAGAATCCGGCCCTCTCACTGCTTTGATTGTAGTGCAAGAAGGCCGGGGAGTATGCGTAGACGATGCAATAAGGGATAGAAAGATAAGAAATGATATTAAAATACTTAAGGCTTATGTCGACTAACTGGAACATAAGACATACTGACTTATATCGACCAACTGGGACCATCTCCAAAATTGATCGCGCCACGGACCCCTCGATCCTCATTAACTCGGATTAAGGTCAGAATCGGAGATCAGGAACCTCTACCCTCGCAGCAGGAGGGAACCAGCCGACCACGTCTTTTGCAATGAAATTTAAACTATTTTTCGAGCTTGTCCCAGTTAGTCGACAGAAGCCATACTTAATAATTAAGAAATATATAATAATTTGTTCTTAAGGCACAACATTTTCAGTTGCGTGATTTTAAGTTACAACATCATGATTATCCTCGTTATTATAACATATGGTATGCCGGTATTGTACATCAGAATCATCATATGCGGTACGCAATTTCAAAATTATGCATTTTTGCCCTCGTGCAGTTTGAGATCCCTGTCGGAAAGGCTTGGTCTTAACCCTTCCCAGGAGGGTAGAGAGTAAGAGGGAGAAGAACAGCATCAACGATGCAGAGAGGATAGTTGCGTCGAGTGGTATTGGACTCCCCTATAATTAACAAATCCTCAAACTCCCTTAATCTCTCTTTCCTTTCCATACCTCCCAGCACCTCTTTTCTCCTCCCTAACACCCCTCTTTGTCTCTTTCAGTCATCGTCGTCATGGCTTCGCTCTTTCTTCCTCCCCCCCCCCCCCCTCCCCCCCTCCCACATGAATCCCCTTCCTCAGAAAACTCTCGCGAAACGCCGCGTTAATTCTTAAAATAACTTTCGCCGTTCTTCTTTTTTTTTAGTTCCTCCATTATTACGACGATGGAACATAATAAAAACGTAAAAGGATCCTTTGGTTTGTTGGAGAAAAAATGGAGGTTTTCTTTTCATCTAGTATTTTGAGAGGCAATCAAACCGACCCAGAATTAAGAACCGCGAGCGAATAAATAAAGATATTTCCGCATTCTTTTGTTCGAGGCAAGAGTTAATTTTTTTCCTGGAGATGGAAGAAAAACGCCTTTGCTCTCTTTCTTTATTTCCCGGATAGGTTCTAAGAATATGCTAAACCAGAGGGGGAATAAGAGAAAGAGGTCGGGTGGGTTGCAAGGGAAGGAAAAGTCAACAAGGAAATGCCGGAAGGGAGATAATACAAGTATTAAATCAATCCGAAATTCTAGGAACAATTGACGAGAACATCTCTGTTATCATTTCGGTTCCAATTATAACTTGTAGGAGTTTTGCACGCGACTTGGCCGGAAGGAAGCACGTCACGACGTTCGTTTCAGTGAACAGTCTTCGATTAATCGATTCGAGATTACTTTCGCCCTCTACCCCCCCCCCCAACCCCTTCCTTTGTCCTCCTCCTCTCGCTTTTTTCTCTCATCCTCCCCCTAATATTCTCATCCTTCTCCCATCGTTTATGATCAAGACAGAATCCGTTTACATCTTCCCTCCAAATCCTATCGCTTAGCCATTTGACTACGTGGTAATTTGACCGGATCGTGATTTAGATCGTCCCGCCACATCGCAGCGGTCGTCGTTGGCATACCGACTCCCCTCAAGGTAGTGCAAACACCTCGTCTCTACATAATTACGAGAAATTCGACACCGTGCGTGTGTACATAATGCCTCAAAAACCCCTTTCGGACGTTTGCTTTCGTCGCGTCTGCGGAAGACTAGGGATGGTCCGTGAGGCCATCCCCAGGAGAGAGAGAGAGAGGGGGGGTGGGGGGGGAGGAAAGCGGAAGACGTGTAGTTGACCGATTCAGGCTTCTAGGAGACCGTTAAAGGGTAAAAGGGACGGCGCAATATGCTCATATAAACGAATGTATACATACAACCTATCCCCCAAATGACGTCCAAGCATTAGGACGAGGTATGGTAAAGCTGAAAGGGACGAATGGTATATATCGAATATATTTTTGTGTGGGACTACTACAAGAGACTCGCGTTTAAGGGATACAAAGGAGAATGTTTGGGTTTTTAAGGGTACAAAATAAGTGTGGGACAGAAACAGTGCGAGCCAGTAGGAGGAGGGGGGAGGGCGGGGAATATGTGAGTGGGGGGGGGTGGAGGCGGAGGAAGCAGGTTTGATTAAAACCGATGGAAAGCGAGGGGAAAACGCTCGGAACTTGGATGGATTCCTACCGAAGGTCTTTCCAAGGATGGAAAATGACTACCAAAACCCTTTTACCTACCCTCTCCCCGCGACATCCCCGCAATCCCTCACAGCGCAAACCTTCTTTCTCATCCTACCTTCTGGTCCGGCCAACAAAGAGTTTACTTTGGCCACTCAACCATCAAGAATGAGGAAAAGGGGTTTGGGTTGGCGGATGGGGTTTGTCGGATGGGAGAAAGAGACGAGACAGGAGGGGGAGGTCATAGGAGTGGAGCGAAGGGAAGGGAGGGAGAGGAGAGGCGGGAGGCAGTAGCTGCAGCACTTTGGGGAAGGAAGGAAATATATAAATTGGTGTGGGTTGGTAGGGTATAGGGGTGGTTTGGAATTCGTTAAAGGGGTTGGTTTTAAAGGGGTTGGGTAGTTATAGAGGAAAGCCTTGCGAATGTATAAGGGGGTTCAGAAAGCTGTTATTTTTTCACAGAGGAGTGGTTGAGAGATAGGAAGAGAGAGTAGTGGGGATGTGTTGGTGGTTTGAAAGGGGGTTTTCAGGATGGAGGATGTCCACCCACCCATCCTACCATCACTCTTCTCCTTTCTCTCTCTTCCCTACCCACGGGTTAATGTGAGACCAAAGAAGCGGAAGAGTAAAGAGGTTTCTCTGGCATGGGATATCAAGAGGTGGGAAAAAGGGAATTTGTGATGGAACGGAGGAGAGAAAGAGACGGAGGAGGAGAAAGGAGAAAGGGAGAGGTAGATTGGTAAAGATGTTGGCCACGGAGAGCTTACAAATTCTCTCTTCCTCTCTCCACCCATTCCTCTCCCTCTCTATTTCTCCCTTTCCCCTCTCTCCGATCTTCACTCTCCCCCCTCCGTCTCTCCCCTCCATCTCTCCCACCTCTCTCTCTCCCTCTCTCTCTCCTCCCTCTCCTCCCAAAACCTCTTTCTACCCACTCTCTTCTCCCTCTCTCCCCCCTCTCTCTCTCCCTTTTTTAGTTTTCCTTCTCTCTTCACCCCTTTTTTCCCACATTTATTCAGTTTTCTCTTATCTTGTACATATTCCTCACTCGTTCTCTCTCTTTATATATTTTTAAATTTGTACGTACTATTGTAATTCAACAATAGTTCTTTTATGTATGCAGGGTTTTCGCAGGTTTTTCCACCCCCCCCCCCTTCCCTTAGTGGGTGTTTTCCTTCGTGATTTTTTATTAGATTGACCATGTCAGGCCTTTCATAGGTCTTACCACAAATATTTCGTCTTTTTTTTTCAAAGAAGTTTCCGAATCTGTAATTGGATCTCTTAATTGTTTTTTTCTTTTGTTTAGTTTCAGGTTTTTGTTTTCTGCCAATGTGTCTGTATGTTTATTTGTTATTAATTTTTATTCTCATTTGTAATTATTAACGTAGGATTAAATGTAATAAGGGACAATATAGTCTCAATTTTGACCTCAATAAAGTCGTTTATCTGTCTGTCTGTCTCTCTCTCACTCCGTTTCCATTTATATCGGGCTGTTTCTCCTCCTCTACGCACCTCTTTTCTCTTCGTCTCGCTCCCTTTCAACCTATTTCAGAATATTCTATTACCCTCCCTTAATCTCTCTCTTCATCCCAGTTCCACTCTCGCTGTATTACGCTCTCCCTTGAACGCAATTTTTCGAGCACTTTGATTCCCTATTTTCCTCTTTCGTGTTTATCCTTTTCTATTTTTTGCCTTCCTCCGTCTGTATCTTCGTTAATTTTCATTCTTTTCCCCCGCGTCCTATCGAATTTCCCTTTCCTGTATATTTTACGCTCACTTAAATTCTTCTCTTGCCCAATTTTTCCTTCCCTCATTACTACTTCCTGTGCTTCTTTTCCCATTTGTCCAATCCTCTCTCTCTCTCTCCGCCACATTCCACTCTTCTTTACTCTTCTCTCTCATTTCACTCTCTTTCGCCATTTTCTCGCAATTTTACGCTCGGTTCCAAGGACCTTCACGGCTGTTTTTTTTCTCCCGGAGTTATAAAACCTCCGTAACATTTCATTTCGTGCGGTCCACTTTCTCGCGCCCTAATTCCCTAAATGCCTCGCCTTACTCGTTCTCTTCTCTTTTATCCCCGTTTTCCTTTCATCGCCTCATTGGTTAAGGCAAATGAGGGGGGAAATTTTCGCTATCCTATATTACGGCGAATCAGGCTGAATCACCGTAGGAACTCCGATATTTGTCTTAAATTATTGAAGTGTTTTCCAAAGAAGTGCGTGAGTTCGTATTTGTTTTTACTTTCTCCATACGTAGTAATGGGAAAGTATTGTGATCACGAAAAAAATCGACTTTGAAATTTAAACGGAAAAATGCACGTTTTGAGGTCCCTGGAACACGTTTAGACTATTTTCGGAATGACGTCTGTGTATGTGTGTGTGTGTGTGCGTGTGGTTGATTGTGGGCGCTCTTAACTCTAGAAGTACTTGCCATATCGTTACCAAACTTCATATGTAACACTTTAGCATGAGCACAAAGAACTGATTAGTTTTTTGGAGAATAACGGTTAACCGGAAGTCGAGGTTTATTCGAAACCCGATTCGGTTTTTGCAATATTTCTCCGTTAAAATATCATTATTGTATATGCAATTCTATGCAAATGTTATATAGAATGTAATTTCCTACAACTTTCATTTGAAATAATTTTCCATAGCAGTTGTTTAGGAATTATTTATAAATAATCGGTTTGTTTCGGTTTCCGTCAAATATCTCCTTAAAAACGTCGTAATTGGTAATCTTCGTGAGGACCAAAATTGTAAAGAATAATATTTCTTCCAAGTTTTGTTTGAAACAAATTTTCGTAGAACAATCCATTTCGGAGATATTTAACTTTTTCGTAATTTCCAGTATAGAGCGCCACAACTATGTAGCGGTGAATTCTGTAAACATATTCAAAATATACCTAATTTACGGCAATAAGGACGACTGTATTCTTTTACTATACGAAATAATAATTTTGCCTTATAATTCTATTCATAATAATTTAAATATATATACCCCAAATAAGGAGAAAGTCATGTGTTGGACACATCAGATTTTTTTTATAACGAGGAAGACTCTTTGATGTTATATGCTTTAAAATATCGGGAATGTCGGCATGGATGACAAACGAAATTTAAAGGCAAAAATTTAAGTTGCATCGTTCTGCCATTGGTTGATATTAAAAAATAAAACAACATCCAACACTAGTTATGATGTCACGAAAAACACGTATTTCAAATTTTTTTCGAATTAAAAGTTAATTTCACGTAAAACTAAGGTAAATTTATTATGAAAGCTTAGTTGAATACAGTAATTACCGGAAACACACTCTCATATCTGGATAGATTTTTTAAATAATTAACTAGAGTCGTGTTAAATCTTCTCTTAAATTATATGGTCTATGAAAACTATCCAGCCAGAACCCTAATTATTCTGTACTCTAAATATTTAAGTACGCATGCGATTAAATTAAATACCAAGCAAAAAAAACACACATTTAAAGTAATGGTAATTCTTTCCCAAGGATAAAACTTATTTTTTTTTACGACGATGATACGTCCTTCAGTTCACCTCTTGCAGACATGCTTAATTCATGGTTAGCTGCTTAAAACCCGCAATTAACATTTCACCCTCCGATAAACTTCAGTTCCGCTAAATTCCACGGAAACAGAGTAACGCAGAAACTATTCCACTATGGCGGCGTCTCGCTAACTTCATTATGTAAACCGAACTAACATGCTCGCATAGAAGACCTCTCTCTCTATCCTATACCGCCGAGGATGGGACTAAGTAATGGGGGTAGATAGATCTAGAATGCATCCCGCAGGAGAACTCAATTACGGAGAAGTTAGCGAAAGATTTGAGACTTCTTACCAGTTTCCGAGTCCTGCCTGTCCCGCATGAGCCCGTTGGTTGAACCATTGGGCCTGCACGGGGGGGGGGGGGGGGGGGGGGGTAACACGTGCATTAAAGCATTAAAATGGTTCGATTGAATTTTTCAATTATTTTTTTACAAATACGATACAAAGATAAAACTTTAAATTTACTATTGATAAGCACAACATTTCCAATTATACAATTTTAAAGTTTGGTTGTATAGTTGATTCTCATCAACACGACTTAGAGTACAACACATTTTTATATTTTAAATATTCCTAGTGATTCAGTTTTGCGCAGTAATTACTTTTTGGGTACTGAGATTTTTCGAATGGTTTTCAACCAATTTAAACAAGGGATTTGGAAAATATTTCAGAAAACTATATTCCTCACCTTTTGCAATGAAAACAATCATGCTGTTTAAGACCAATTCATAAAATTCTGCTTGCAAGAAAAAATATAGTTATATCTTTTAAAATATTTGCTGTATTTTTAATTGTGAATGAAACGGTTATTCACCTTTGAAATGAAATTATTTGTGAAATCTTGTTATCTCTGTTATAATTTTTAACAGTTTCAACAAGTAATATCGACTATATTTAACGTTAACCATACAAAAAATGTCAATGGGATAATGAATAATTAATTTTTGTGATAATTACAACTTTAAGAATCGCTTATATGCGAGAAACTCGTATCATTAGACCCACGTTATAAGTTGCACAAAATTCTATACCGTGCAACACTGGAGTATTTTAAGCATCAATCTTTTATTTCATTACATTTTAGAGAATTTTTCTAACTCGAACGCATCCATCCTAGTGGATTTCATTCAACATCCGCTTCATTTTTCACTGCTATGTTTTTAAATCGGATAGACGTCCCTTTTCCTGTCGGCCGTTCAAAACCCACGGGTTGCGTGCTAGAGCTCACAAATAAAACGCCGGAGATATATTTTGGCACGCGTTAAAAGATGCTTTGGCCGAGTTTTACGAGTTGATGCATGTTTTATTAGGGTATTCCGTCAAGCAGACGAATGTTCCCTCCCCCCACATCCCCCCTTTCCTAGCGGCGGTAGAACCCTATTATTTTCCATAAAAATCTTCAACGCTGGACGGAGTCCACGGTGTGACTGGTACAGACGACTTTTCTCCAAACAAGAGAAGCACGAACAATAAGTGTGTTCGGGGATACTCGATCAAACACGTTTCGTGTCCAAGCGAGCGGCGGTATAAACAGAACGCTTCGTCCCCTTCCCAGTCGGCCTTGTTTGAATGCAAATAAATGAAGGCGCCGAGACCTATGGCCTCCTCGTCTTTACCTTTAAGCAATATAACGATAGCGTGAGGAGGTGCGGGGAAATAATTTGAGGGTTATTGGATATGAGGGTGAAATTGAAGGGGTGGTCAAAGCGACGCCCTGCGCAACAACCGCCATTCCATCCACGTGGATTTGTTGGGAGGATATTAATGAGCGGTATCGCGGCGATTAATTTTCCACGATCGATCTACCGGAATCGACAACATTTTGTAGGGAAACATATTACAGTAGGCCGTGAATGGGCGGTTGCGAATACGTGCCGTATTTGCCCGAATCCCACACGCACCTTTCGTTTTTCGAAAAATATTTCTCTGAAAAATATAGGGGCATCTTAAAGCGGGATTTCACTATCAAAATGTAACTTTTTTATTTCGCATGGAAAATGCGCGTAGTCTTCTACGGAACGGAAAATATCAAACAGAATATTCAATGAAATACTCTATCAAGAACGAACTCGATCGTGATTATTACAGTCGAATGCACAAATTATTTAAAATGATTGCTGTTTGGCCTTTTCAAAAACATGTGGTACGTGTCGTATTTGGAGGCCTTTGATGTTAGATTAAATACGATAATGCACGATTTAGTGAAACCACTTCATACGACCATTATAGAGGTAGTCACTGATACTGGTACAAGAATTTTTATAGCACCTTTAAAACTCCTCAACATAGCATTTTGGTTTATTACGTTGTAACATGTAGATGTTACAACCGTCAACCTGTGCTTTACCATTCCATTCCAAAAGAAAGCGATTTCCAGCTATACCAGTCCCTCTGAATTCGCAATAAATAAATCGCAGATTATACAGGACATGAATTGACTCTTTATAGCGCGGTAAATATTTCCATGTGCACATCTATATGCAGCATTACAGATAATACGTTCTTGCAGTCATTTTAAAAGTAGTAAGATGGAACAGACAACCCACGCTCGGTGACGCTATTTTTAAAGATTATTTTTCTTAACGGCGATTAAATTTTGTATAATACGTACTGTGTTCGTAAAGGAATGTGCTTTTTATTTCGGTTGCCATTGCTCGCACATATTAAAATATTATATCTAACATTTCTCTAAATTTCTCGCAGTGGAATTGTGAGTTCCGGACTGACTTAAATAACGTATTTTGTATTTGATCACGATATCCGCTTTTGTTATCGGAGTCGAATACCCTTTTCACGACTTCTGATAGACAAATCTAATTAAGCCGCAAGCGATCCGTAATTTGGCATTTTTCCTAACACGAATTAAAATAAAGGGCATTCCTCTACTCGGTCTTCGCGGAAGATTAATAGGTTGTAACATTTTTAAAAACTTTAAGCCACTTATATTCGATAAAAACAGAAAAAATAAATTTACGAATGGTAAGGACAAAATATGACGCATTTTAGCGACGAAGGTAGGTTTAAACTTCGGGACCTTGTTATTAAGTCCCATAATGGGATTTTACTGCGTTTAGGAATATCATAATAATCCCAAAAACCCAGTAATGAAACGGAACTCCGTAGTGCTTGTGTGTGACATGGATGAGGTGAAGTGTTAGAAGATGATTATTTGCGAGGATTTTTGAGAAGTTGGAAGGAAGGGAAATTTCCGATTGGTACACTTATAGGGTGGGTAGGGAAGGGGGGGGGGGAAGGGTTGGCGATCCGCGAGCTAAGCTAGCGAGATGCTTAGGGATATCATATTCGGAGTGCAATTACCCTAATGGCGGTGCAATTAAGAAAGGGCGAAGAGCGTGGAAAGGATAGGGAATGCGGGAATAGGGAAAATGTAGCGAGTATGGGAGATGGGAGAGAGAGAAGAGATAGGAAAAGTGTTGGAATAGGAGAGAAAGAGAGAGAGAGAAAGGGTGGTGGAGGGAGAAAGGGTCGGGAAGTAGGGAAGAAGGGGTTCGTGGGGAAATGGGGTGAATGACGAAACGGGACACCATCCTTCCTCCTCTCGCGGATTACCCCTTCCCTAGGGAGGGAGGGGTGAGGAAATAGAGGGACGTGGGTGGGGAAAGGGTGGTTAAATTTGGGCTGGTTGATGGCGTTTTTTTGGGTAAGAGAAGATACGGGAGAGAAAGGCGACGGGTGAGAAGTAATTGGGTGAGAGCTAGGGTTCCATAGGGATCAATGCGCAATTAATACGGGGTAAAATTAGGGAGATGAAACTCGTGTGCGAGTATTGATACGTATTCCGCAGAAAAATATCGTCGGATACCATCATCGGAAGAGTTTCTAAAGTTGTGCTGGGTCAATCTCTGAATGTTTGTGCTACTGAGCTATCGGCCGAAGATTAATCGCAAAGGCAATTAAATGACTTATTCAGTTTTTTGTCTCAAACAAAATTTTATTCTCTTTCAAATTACGAAAAATTATGTTTAATAAAAGTAATTTGCATTATATTTATATGATTTATAATTTATATGACATTTATTCATCATCGATATTATTTCCGAAACCTTTAAAAGATAACGTTGTAACAGCAATTTTTATCAGTTTATAAATTTTAGCGTTTTAAACTGATGTTTCCAAACTTTTAACTACGAGAAAATAGTCGGAATATCTCATTCATTTGCGGGGTTGGAAATTTTCACTTCCTTTTTGGAAAGCAAATAATTTCGCACTCAAACTTATACTCGGCGGAAATTATATTAAACCATTAAAAAAATGGCAAAAAATAATCCAGCCGGGTAATCCACGAGTCCTTCAATTCATTTTTTCACTCTGGCGTTCAGCGAAAAAGATTTGCTCAATCTTTTCGAGCGCGTATTTTATATACATATATACTGATACATAATCTACCGTTAGCATTTCGCGTGGGCATGCTGCATATTCAAAAGACCTATCCTCCTCGACGACTCAGAATTCTCCTTTTACCATTCTCCTTCGTCCGTTGGACCATTACCAATTCCTTCTTCCTCATCCCTTATACCGGAACACGGTCCTGCCACCGTCTAACCCTTGAATAACCCTTTTCCTGCTTCAACCCGTCGTCATCTCTCCCTCCCTCTCCTTAAGATGTAGCATTAATGAGAGCCCAGCCTTCCCTTTTTCCTCCTCCCCGCACCACCTCCTCCTCCTCCTACGCCACCATCTCGAGTTTCGGATACATGGGTAACCCTTTCTGTGGGAAAAAAATCCCCGGAGCGTTCTCCTCGGGTAGTAGTAAAGTGCTTTGCATGCGTATATATATCCGAGACCTCCCCATTTCCTCCTACCGCTCATTATTTTAATTGGTCCGTGATACGAATTCAGTTTCGCTGCCCGCCTTCCACCCTTATTCCTTCTAGTCCCCATCCTCCCACGAGATGGCGCGATGTAGAGAAAGAGGAGAGGCTTAATTACGTATTGCTGTATTGCTCCTCGATATAGAAACGTACTCTCCTGTTCATCTTACGGGAAGAATAAGGGTATTTTCCTCTCCTAGTCTGAAATTTCTCGTTCTGAAATTGAGGTTGATAAATGATGAAATTAGGCTCGATTTTTAATTAGCTAAATTTGAGAACTACTAATTGTACTTGAAAGTACCAAGTTTAAATAATCGTTATTTGATCCGTTGAAATATTATCCATTTAAAATTAAAAGTGATACGGTAATCTGTAGAAACATCAATCGCGTAATGGTAATTATCGACAGTGAATACCACGATTTAACAGGGTATGTAAAATGGTGCAAATACGTTTTTAACATATTTTTGAGAGCAAGGATTCGTATTAAATAGTGTAAAAATCAATTTCTAAGGTCTCAGTTGAGTAGTACGGCAGTTATATTGGAAATTCGGAAATAAATATCATATGTTAATCCGAAGATATTTGGTATTTCATTAAGTATAAAATGAATTTGTCGACAGGATTCAGTTTTGCCTTCTGTTTCATAATTAGTTAAATTTTTTAAATATAAAAATCGGAGAACATTTTTAACGGATTATTTTTTTAAATTTAATATAACTATATAAGCAGCATGGCGACAAAGGTAGCCGAAAAATTTCCGTGTTGTCGTTTGGCATTCCATTAATTTTATGCAAAATTCATTTCACAGCATAGTTTGCATGACACTCAACAATATTAGTTTTTGAGGTGAATGCTTCTACCAACCAATAATCGTAGGTAAACGTTTTAGTTAGGTAAAAATTGCATTAAAGTAAAAATCAAAAATGCGACTTAACTTTGGAGGATAATAAGATAGGACGTAAAGCAAGTAGGTTAAGTACGTCGCCTATAAGAATTGCTTATTCACTTATAGAAAATATTATAAAGTAATTCCAGTGAAACGAAATAAAAATATCTTCATTAAAACTATTAAAAAATGTGTGTTCCGTTAGCTCCAAATACATCCCTGTCATTTTCTATCCGCATAAACGTCACCATTACTAAAAAAACTCGTTTTCAGTCCACTTTTAGTGTAAATGAATTAAAACAACGTAATAGCAAAAGGACGTAACTGAAAAAAATGTGCGCCTTCTTTTCTTTAAGTCATCAGTAACGGTCTCCGTAACTCATTGGAATTACCTAAGGAATGAAGGAGAAAAGAAAAAGAACGTTTTAAGATGAGTCTCGCGGAACCTTTTTTTCGCGCGGCTTTAAAAAATTCATCGGAAACGTATCACTCGGGAGGACGCGGTGTTTGTGAGAGAGAAAAAAGAGAGGAATGGCAAAACAAGGGAGTGTGAGAGGTGAAGAAGGGGGATCCAGGAAATTAAAACATCAACGGCGAGGGAGAAAATTAAATAAAAGAAACCACGGGGAAGATTGGAGAGAGGAGGAGAACAGACAAAGAGGATAAAATAAGGAGATGTGACGGGATAAACCGGAGAGGAATTGGTAAGGGTGAGGAAAAAGATTTAGGGCCGAAGACGAGGGTGACATGTGTAACGCGAAGGGTAGGTGACGTTTTTTCTGGGGGGGGGGGAGGGTGAAGAAATGGGAATGAGGATGTGACGAGGTGAGAGATGAATATTTTTACAAAAATAATTTGGAGAGGAACTCACTAATTTGGGAAGCTCGGGACCATGAAAATTTCAAGCATTTTAGAATTTTCAGAATCATGGGTGCTTAGTATATTATGACCGTATTATTACTGTACACACTACCAAAAGCCATAATTTTCTGTTTTTAAAACAAGGATACGTATTCTACAATAAGTGCTTGACTAGAAAAATTTGACAAATTAATTACTTGTTATAAAATCTTTTATATGCGTTCTTCCGATATTTAATTATTTATATATTTTGGGGTAGACCATTATGTGTTCACTCATATCTCTTCAAAGAATGATGGAATCGTAAAGAATGTTAGGGCGTCGGGGTGGAAAAAAGTCTTCGAAATTTCAAAACTTGCGAAATGGGTTGCCGTGGCATAGTGGCGAATGCGTTGGCCTGCTACGCTGAGCATACCCGTTCAAAACCTGCGAAAGTTGCATTTTTTCAATAGATCTTGCGGCTCCCTATTTACGTGCTTAAGAGGAGATCACGCGAATCAATGCTTCATCCTTCGGAAGGGACATAAAGCCGTTGGTCCTCCTTCGTGCTTTTCGGAAAGAGTAGGCTAATGCCGGTACCGGTTTTCTCATTTTATTTGCTTTGTGATTTAAACTGACGACCCTACAAGCGCTCGAGTCGTTTGAAGTCACAATGTTCCACAAATCACAAACTTTGATATCAATCACTGAAAGTAAGCGATTGAGGTAAATAATTTACGTTCGTTATTTTTCATTGAATGTTACTTATTTTTGCACTTAAAAGATGAAAACAAGTAAGATTTTTAAAAAAATTAAAAAATAATATCTTGTTGATTTATAAAATTGGCGGCCTTAAAAGGATAAAACAAGAAAATTTTCAGATTATTTGTTCGTTATAAAGGATTTTGGTGTCATGTACTTGTCATTAATGTTACTCTACATATCATTTACGCAATAATTTCATTCAATAAGCTGGAGTAAATGGATTTTGAATATAAAGTTAATAGTAAAAGAAATTATTTTAATGAAGCTCAAACTTGAAAACTTCCTATCAAAGTGAAATTATTACGTAAATGATATGTAAAGCAACAGTAACGAAAAAAATATGACACCAAAATCTTTTATAACAAACGAATAATCTGAAATTTTTCTTATTTTATTCTTTCAAGGCCGCGTATTTTATAAAGCAAAAATATTTTATCTTTAAATTTTTTTAAATTCTTACTTGTTTTAGTTAGTTTGTTTCATAACTAAAACAAGGTTGTAAAAAACTAGATATCCAAAACTACTAATTGATTTTTCAATCATTTATGCACAAGTGCTTATTCTGGAAATTATTTTGAGTCATAAGACGAGCTCAATAATTCTCTAGCGGACAAGGATATGAGAACACACAAAATGATATAAAAATGCCATGTCCACTCATGAGGTCTCTCATATGAACAGTTTGGTTTGTACTATCAGCGATGGTCAGTATAACCGAAAATACGAATTTTCTCTTCGTATTTTACGTCAACCCCTCAGAAGATCTTCTGCATACAATAAACCGACCGAATCTGGGTTAATACATTCTCCGAGTATAAATAACTCCCGCAAATATAATTCGTTCTCTTCAAAAACCAATTATTTAATGTTTTATCATCGGCTTAAAACCTACAGAACGAGGGAGATTATAATGTTTGCAGATAAAGAATTAAAAGCTTTCCGGGAAATCTGGAAATGCAAACATCGGGGAGGGCGAAAAAGGCAGCATAAATAAACCGTGATTCGTCATCGATACGTAGATAAACTGCCAGTCGATCATCCTCCGAAGGCGCGCGCTGTCAGGCGTGCGCGCACACACGCACGCTAACGCAACCGGAAGTGGGACGCAGATTCGAGGAGTTTGGGACGGTATGGGAGAAAGAGAGGGGAGTGAGGGGTGGATTGGAGGAGAGACGGAAAAGGGAGAGGGAGAGAGAGAGGAGAGGAGAGAAGAGAAGAGGGATAGATAGAGAGAGGTGAGCGGGGGCATAAGAGGGAGGTACAGTGAGGCCCCATCCCTGTGAACCCTTGCGGGACCGCAGGGAAATCATATTGGATAGCTTCAGCGCGTTTATTTATCTTCCTTTGCCCCGCATCTGCGTTGGTCCCCGAGGGAGGAAGAGGGATGGCTGTGTGAGGAGGATGGAAGAGTGAGAGAGGGGAGACTTAAAAGGTGGGGGGGGGCGAAGAGTCGACGGAGTATGGGCGCTTGGGATTTTGAGGTGCTCTGTATCTTTTTGCCCCTACCTCTCTTCCCCTCTTATCTAAACCAACCTCCCCCCCCCCCCCCCCCCCCTCTCCCTCTCTATTTCGGCTACCTTTCGCTCACTAGGGGATGTGGACTCGGTGAGGTCGTCGTCTCTGTGTATAATGACCCGTTTCGCGGAAGGTTCTTCTTCTTCTTCTCCTTATTGCCTCGTGATGAAATGGTCGTTTAAATAAACGTCGGTAAATTGCGACCGACTTTTAATTTTCTTCCTCGAGGTGGTGTTATCGAAGGAGAGCCAATTAAACGGATCGCGTGGTGACGTGGTATGCGTTAATTTTGCGGAAAAAATATTATTTGTCGAATGCTCGAAGGATTTGCTCAAAAAGATATTCGCTCCCGTGTTCAAATTTGTGGGTTTTTTTTGTAACAACTTCCAGTTTTAGGTTTTCTTTATCTTGATCTCCTTCGCGACGTGGTCTCTTTCTCACGAAATTCATTCGATGGAAAAATATGTTGGTGTCGTCGATTCTTTGGTATCTCTCTCTCTCTACCTTTCATCTGTTTTTCTTGGCTCATTTGTCTTTCTATGAATCCGTCTTGGGTAGCAGTGTAAACGATCATAATATTTATTCTGAAAATTTACGTTCCCTGCTGTCAATATTGTTGATTTTCAACTAGGCGTTTTTTTATAAGACTTGAAGGCCAAATATTTTTTAATAAGACTTTAAGAAAATTTTCAGTGCTCACGTGATCTTTCGACAAAGGGAACGTCTAATCACCAACTTTAAAATGGTTGCGAGGGTTTACATTTTCTTCCAACTTAAACCAGGGCCTATTTTAAGGAAATTTTAGAGCTGCACAAAAATAATTTGTTAGGGCTCACTCTTGGTGACCGGAGCGAGCCGGCTTAAAAAAATGCACCTCAGGCGAACATTTTTGAAAAGTGGGTGTGGCTACTTTGAATACATTTTAGAGACATATGCAGTAATTTTCAAAAGTTTTTGTTTTCTTCTAAAATTGTCAAATTTCAGTTAATATTTTTTGGTTTACACTTAACAAATTAATGACAGAATTAAAAGTTGGTTAAAAGTAGATTGTATTTTTGTAGCTTCCAATTGTAGTATAAGTAATAATGTTTAAATTAACAACTGCACAAAATTAATTTTATAACTGCACATTGGACTTTCAGAACTACACAGACTTATTAGAGCTGCACGTTAAAATAGGCTTTGATTTAAACTCCTCGTTTCGTACTCATCTTTGTGATATTCTTTATTACAACAGCTATATTTCGGCCATATGACTCTCATTTCTTCGTGCAGTGCAGGGGTGACCAACCTGCAGCACGCGTGCCAATAGTGACACGCGATGCTCTTGTCAGTGGCATGCCTCCCGATTTTTAAAAAATAAAATAAAATGTATAGAAATAAATTGGAAAATGTCGACGTTAACCTTCTAGGTTCTACAGTGTTGTTCTTTGACAGCAGACTGATTGTGAGTATTGTGTGTGCGTGCGGCTACTTTAATCCCTCTGGGAACGAAGCTCCTTTATAACGAAGTCGGAAATTCCGCGGTGAAAATAGAAAAAAATTCAAAAATGTTGCGAATTAGTGTTCGCGTGTTATACGGCTCAGGTGGACGAGACAGAATTGATACTGGCGCTACTTACATTTCGAAGTTTCTTAACATAGTATCATATGCTCACAAATTTATAGCTATTAAATTATAAATTCTCGACCTAGATCCTCTGAGAACCATGAGAATGAGTTGGTCTGATTCTTTATCTCGTAGTAGCAAGTTCTGAGACCTTAAGAAACCTTTCTTTTTCCTATTGAAATGGGGCGTACTTTAACATTTTTACCATTTTCTGATTGGGAAAAAATCAATGCCAAACTTCAAGCCAGCAACCGCAAGAGAGACGGGCGGGTTCATCTTCTCAGCAGGAATCGTGACTGATCCACCGTGGATCTCTTGCTGTCTCGTCTATTAACAACGTGAAAACGGAAGAGTATATCAGCAGTAATAACAACATTTTATTAATTTATATTATTAACCAATTAAAATTGTACATTCAGTATGTTATTAGTTAATATGTTTCGAAAGCAGTTGATAAACTTTTAAAAAATTCATTTCTCTTTTGCCGGAAATCTTGGTTTAGTATACCGTATTCATTTTTGACAGTGTTATTTATCTTAAAAAACTTCCAACCCGTAGTCAAAAGGACCATCTTCGAAACAAGTACAATGGCTTCCTCCCTCCTTGTTGCCCCTGCTCTCTAGACTACCACTAATGCAAAAATATTAAGTTGCACGCGACATATTTTCAGCATAATATGTGGCACCTTACAGAAAAAAGTTGGTGTAGTGCTTAAATTTCACTGCTATTCGTCTCTATAGATGTCGCAGCATATTTTCCTCTTCAATGCTGAAGTTACCTACATTTTTTCTTTATTTAACATTAATTCAGATACTTATAACGTCATTACTTAGCAGTAAAACTCGGATTTAAGTTTTAAAAAGTTATTCTAACTCAATAACATTCGGCGTTTTCTCATTGAGGTAACTTGTTAATATAAACTCTGCCACATATCTTGCATAAATTTACCTAATTTTAACGGTCAGCTGTAATCTACCGATCGAGGATTTCTAATTTTTCTCGTTCGAATTTTAAATTTGTCCATATGAAGGTTATTGCTGTAATTGGACTTATATTGGTACTCGAAGCGCAACTTGGAAAGTGGTTTTTAACAATGAACTTTGCTGCATTTAACATCACCAAAGACTAATATTGAAGATAAAAATGTGTCCTTTATCAATTACAATAGCATGGAAACTATTTAAATTTCAAGCTTGTCGAGAAAAAATTTCAAAACAGCAATACGAAATTAGTATGAATATAACGTAAAATTCACATTTTTTTGTTAATGCCTGAATGGATCACAAACAACATTTCGTACTTTTGTGTAGGAGTAGCCTTTCCGTTACTCTTAAAGGACAGAAAAAATTTCCTCCAACGGGGAGAGGATTTCACATTTTACGGTAGATGGCCTCCCGTCGTTATTTCGTCTGGCAGGAAATGATTTCTGGGATTAGCTCAGCGGAGTTCATATGGGAAGCTGTGACCTTATTGCGACGGGGGTTAAGTTGGAGCCTGTGGAGAGGAAGATTTTTAGTACGAGTGAGATCATGGGAAGGGAGTGTTGTATGGGGGAGGGAGGAAAGGGGGGCAATAGGAGGCGGGGGGATGAGATTTGTAAACTCGAGATGAAATGGCACCAAGGATATTAAAGGAAGTGCAGACGTAGCTCGGATGCGCCGCCAATACACGTTTCGGATGGGAGAAGTCTTGAGGCATACTAGGAAGACGGCCAGTGACGCAAATGGCTCCATCTGGCGTATCTGTTGCATTACTCAGACGTGACAGAATGGGCGGAAGGTTAAAGGATACAGTTTTCCGCGACGGTAGGCATCGTTGCGAATTCTCGTTCCTTCTGAAGAGTGGTTTTATGTTTGCGATGATATTTATATGGACTCATTATCGCGTTGCAATTCGTTCGGTGTCTTCAAACGAACAAAAATATCTGGAACCTCTAAAATCTAAGTGTGTCATGCTCCTAAAATTTTAATTTTAAGTCGTCCAACATGTCAAATATTATTAATTGGGTAACTCAATTAAAACTTGAATGAAATATATTTGAAATGTATTTAAAATTGATAGTTATTACGTTTAGGCGCTCAGTTCAATTCCATTGAGGTAATTGCTTTATTGCAATTAAAATAATTCAACGTAACACGGTGCATTTAAAAATATTTTTAATATGAATGACATTATTGTAAATATATTTTTAAAAACCATAAAAGCCAAAGGTAATATAACTAGCCGACCGAATAGTTAATAATGAATGTGAATATTTTTCTCGCGTTTTGCCCATTAAGCGAGTGGAATTTAAAATTCCGTGTACTGCTATCTTTTAATCTATTTTTGTATTCGCTCTAAAACAAATGATGCACAAAATAATTCAACAAATTTTATAATTCAGCTAATAAAGGACAAAGTTGAAAAGGTTTAATAAAATAATACGAAATTTGAGCATTATGCATTAATTCTATCTATTATTCGTTCATACATATATAAGTAAAGTGTTGCATTATGGGCTTAGCTAGCTAATGAATGCTCAGCTATGATTATGAAAACATCTGATGAATCTATCCCATGAATCGTCAGAGTCAATATGGACGAATCGGATTTAAATTTATGAATTCAAAATATGAATGACCTCAGAACAATCTGTAAGAACACTATGAAAAGCTTGGAGGAGAACTTCTGCTGTGAAAGCAGCCTGGGAAATAACACCATTAGCGAAAAGCACCAAAATACAAACTCTCGTCCGATGATTTTTCAGCGCTGCACCCCTCTTGGATACCAGTTGAGAGCGGAGAATGGAATGGCTTCGAGCAGCATAGTATTAATCCGAGTTACACTCTTAAGCGAAGGACGGAAGAGGCATTCCGCTCTTCATACATCTTTACTCTGTTTGGATTTGAGAAAATGAAAAGTGTAATATGACCGTTTTGAAAAATTTCTCAAAAATGATATCAGCCAAGATTTTTTCATTAGCGAAATATTTGTTATAGAACCAATTACTATTTATCATTCATTTTTATTTTCGATATATTTATTTATCGATGTTTTTATTTATTAAAATCTTTCTTTTGTTCAAGAGATAAATGTGAAGAGAGCTTTATGGCAGAAATCAAATTAAAAACTGTCTCTCCAATAGCCATATAAATGTACATTTCGGCTACGCAATAGACATCATTAATGGCGATTTGCCGATTGTAAATGTAAAAGTTTAGGATACACCATCAACAACAATAAATAAGTAATTACCCTGACTAATAAAGTAAATTGCTGCAATATAAAATACGAATTAATAATTTTAATATCAACCCCTGATTTATTGGCTTTTGTTTACTCTACACAGCATTTTTTTATTATTATTAAAGCATTGACGCTCGTTCGTACTTTTAATTACGTGTCTTACCTGTGAAGATTTTGGTAAAGGTGTGCAGAATTGTTAACCAAAAAGGATCTTAAGTTATTTACGAAGATTCTTTGCGATTGTCGAGTTGATCAATAATTATCAGTGTTAAGTAAAGGTGTGTGTATGATTAATCCTTTTTATAAAGGGAATTACAATTTGTATATGATCTGGTGTAAGATTAGCATGATTGGTTGAATTATTTTTTGCTCACAGTCAAGTATTCTTTCTTCACCAACACGATCGTTTTATTGAAAAGCTATTTTTCTCAAATATCCTTTAAAAAATTGCTGAATCTAACAACGCATTTCGGCCAGAAAACAATGTCACCAGTGGCTGATTACCGAAAGTAGATTTAAACGAAAAAATCTAAATGAACATCTTATGTTCCCAGCATTTAAAGTGAGCATTTGAGGAGCCTGTTTTTCAATTTGATTTCAGCCGTGAGGTTTGAGCTAGATAATTCTTACTTTTTTTTCTTCGATGTTAGTTTACGGAGGACAAAGCAGGAGACGGACTTTAGGGCGTAGTGCTTCGCGGATGATGAGAAACGTATAGAACACATAATGATTGAGATAAAAGAGGGAGAGAGGGAGGTAGAACAGGGAATAATGTTTAAAGGGTTTCCTCCAAGGGACTCGGGTCGGATAAGAGGAAGAGATGGGTTAGGGTGCGTGCGCGTGAGTGAGAGAGCCGTTTGAAATTCCTTCACGCTTCGTCTCTATCCCTCTCTTGTGAGTTTATAAGGAGAGAGAGAGAGATATGGAGAAGCGACTCCGGGGAAATGGATTGCTTTCAAAACCATTATCATCTACTCAAGTCGGATCCTTTGGGGTTTGTTTGCGGCGAACAAACACGCCGAACGAGTTGCGAGTTCAGTTCAGTTTTTTTTTAAATTAACCACGCCTCATTTTTCTCGGTTTGAACCGAAATTTGTACCAATGTTTGTGCAAATATGCTTCCGGAGGTTTAAGACGGGGGGGAGCGCCATTTGGACGAGAGGATTTGCGGTCTGAGAGCTTTCGAGTTACAAGTTCCGCTCCTCACCTTCCCTTCTATATTGTATGAAAATCGTTGCAGAATAATTTCGATCCGTCGCTTTGTGCTGTTTATCGAAATACAGGGGTTGCCAATTAAAAGGAAGACAATGCATATATGTAGTTGTAAAACGATTATACTTCAACTTCGTGTTGGAATATGCTTAACTAGCATTCTTAAGTGCAAATTCTAGTGGAAGAATATCTCGAAATTTTAAAGCAATAAAAACAATGTTTGTAAACGTGACAACTTTTTCTAACCTTAAATTAACATGATGTTATCATCAGACTTGAAACCCTACTAAAGGCAATTTCATTAATGTTCTATTGCATATTTAACGCGTTGAGGTTAAATTAGAATCGATTTGCAGTTATTGATTTCAAAGTATATATATATATATATATATATATATATATATATATATATATATATATATATATATATATATATATACGTATGTATTACAGGGCAGGGGTACGTGCAGTATAGTAACTAGGGCTGGGCAAGCGGGCATCTACCCCAGGCGCAACTAGGTAAGGGGCGCAAAAAATCCAAATAGTAACTAAATAAACTAGAGAAAATAATTTCTTGAAGGGGGAGAGGGCGCATATTCAGTAGTTAGCCCTGGACGCTAAAATATCTAGTTACGGGGCTGGATACGCCTATCCTTAGGGGTAAATCAAAAGTTGTTAGGTGGTATGTGAAAGTGTTCAAGATAATAATTTCACTTTCTTTCGTGTATGACTTCGGAATGAAACGTTGCAATGTGACGACTAAAAATATCGTCATAAAACAGAGAAATACTCCAAAACTCTAAATTTTAACCTTCTAAACATGAGATTTATCTTATTACATGTTTCATTCATTTCATTATCACTTTAAATTTACTAGGGGGGTACGCGAGTAAAAAAAGGTTGAAAACCTCATGGTATATGGTCTCCTTTGTTATTGAACTTAAACATAACTTAAAGAATAACGAGTTTAAAGAAAGTTCGTCCTGAAAAAATGCACTTCATATTTTGCGATCTCATAGGCTTTATTTATTTATTCACATGATTCCAAAACGGCCATACTTGGCCTTTTACATTGGATATTATATCAAAATTAATTCCGTATTGAGGATTATAATATATGCAGTGAGACCAACAGAAATTCGTCGAAATCTGTTTCTTAGGCAAATTTATAGAATGAACTTCTTGTTTTGTAGTGTTAAAATGTTTTATCTTTGAAGAGCTTACATCGGAACTAGAACAGATTTTTCGTTACAAATAAGAATTTTAAAAAAATAAAAAAATAAAAGTAACACACACCATTTACTATTTGATGTGATCCATAAGTCGTGTCAGCTGATTCAACTGTGAATCTAGGCTAAATAACTTCCCGGCCATAAAATGAGAGCTAAATCATTTCCTGACCATAAAACGATTTATCTGCCTCTGAGTCATCCAGAAACTATAATAGTACGTGCGCATTGGATTCGGGCGTCATCGCATCGAATGCAATCCATTTCCTTCATTCCAATCTCTTAAGTCTTAGGCCCATCCCTTTGTATTTCCCTTCAGTCTCAATACCATTTTTTGTTCCATCGGATGTTTTTCGTATTCACGTTTTACTTTTTCGATCGTCACTTATTCCTCTTTTCTTGGGGTTTCACGGATAATTCTTCGAAATAAAAATAAAAAAAATTCGAAATAAAATCCGACGCCACAACCCAACTGTCAACGCGCTCGAACGGATTAATAATATTTAAAATTATTAACAAATTTTATTTTCATAATTTCAAAAGTTAGTTCAAGTTATTTTTAAAAGATTCCAATGTGTCAGTAATTTGATTCATTGCTAACAGGGAAACAGGTTGCAAAGAAATGAAAAATATGATTTAAAATTAACAGCTTGCCTAGTTATGGAGACTAGATGGCGTTAATGGGTGATTTAACTCCCGCGCGTAACAATTTCGTGGTGTTTTGCCAAACGTCATATCTTTATCTACGCCGTGTATGGGAGCTTATGTTTAACCGGGAGCATAATTATTCATTAGAATAATTACGAAGCGTAGGATTAAGATGTCGTACCATTGCAAGGAAGATGTTTGATGAGCGGGCTAAATATTTTGAGTGGGAGTTGCAGTAGACCAAATGGGGGAACAGTAATCCAATACTGGCAGAACACATTCGGTGAAAACAGTCTTTAGAGCAAGGGGATCAGTAATTTCGGCGAAGCGATAAAGAAGTCCTAGGAGTGACATAGCCTTAGAGGATATTTTCTTAATGTCCTTTGCAAATGTTAACTTGGAGTCAAACGTGACTCCTAAATCAACACGAGAGGACACAACTGGAATAATATCGTCGCAGATCGTATTTGATGTGATTAAAGGGGAGTTACGTAAAGTAAAGGAGATTGTCTTTTATTTAGTATGGTTTATTTTTAGACGTCACACACCACACCAGTTGGAGAGGGCATCAACCGCATTTTGGAGTAAAAAAGCGTGGGTAATATCGATTAGATGTGTACCTAAATATTTGTCACACAATGGCGCTTATTTTTAATTTGAAAATTTTGATTCGATTAACGCTGTAGAGGTGTATCGACTTCATTTGGGGTAGCTGTTCTCTTTCTAAAAGTAATTTTCCTTGATATCTGATGGCGGCCTCGAATTTATTCTCTCACTCGTTCTACTGATTTATGTGAATCTGTCGGATCAGTTCCAAAGTTTGGGGATACGCGGAGTCGTCGAAATTTCTTAGCAACCGATTGGAAACAAAGCCAAAAATAGTTTTTGCTCGCTACAGTAAAAGTACATCATTTTTCTGTCACTGTTAAAAATCTAAAGCAAGAGACGATGAAGTTCTGTAACGAATGGAAAATGAATACGTAGCCTAGACCTAGAGTATGTATGCCGGAGATAAAATTTAAATTTATTTATTTATCGTCGATTGAAAAAAATATCCGTCAATTCAGAACGAATATTAGTAACGTATGGGTTTCGAGTGTATTTTAAAAATTATTACTTAAAATAATTAGAAATGTTTATGCATGAATTTCTTCTTAATTTGCAATAATATCTCTTGCAGTATTTTTATAAATTATTATTACAAGCATTACGCAGCCAATTGTGCCGGTAGTCATGATTGAGCAAAGGCATGATTTGGTGACTTTGTATCCATAAAAGAGAATCGGAATACAAATAATGCTTTATTTCAAAATATGCCTTTATATTAATCAAGAAATTGAATAAGGGTCGCCTTTTCAACACCCGGAAAGGGTACGGAAAATCCACAATATTTCGGAACAGGATGTCTATTTCTGAAATTTTCGACCGTGTAACAGGTAAACAGCAAGAATAAGATAAAATACAGTTTTATACGTCAAATAAAGTAAAAACGAAAAAAACCGTTTCATATTCAGGTATGAACGAAAAAATCCTGGCACTCTAACAAAATCGTAAATCCCGTGTAAACCGTGTAACCCGGCCGCGTTAGACTGGTAGGCAGTGCGCCTGCCTTCTAACCCAAAGGTCGCGGGTTCGAATCCCCCGTCTTTATTAAAATACATGTAATTGGGGCTTTTCCTCTATGTATTAAATAAAATATTATTATTATTATAACTCATCGGAAAATATAATCATCTCCTGGAGTCGAAGCTGGGACTTTTCCTAGATATTTTATTATTGTGTGCCATGATTCGTTGGAGTTTGCAGTAAGTCATTATAATTCATTATTACTGGACCCTTCGCCCATGGATAAATAAATTAAACTATGTTTTTGATTATTCAGATTTGTACGTTTAAAAAAGGAAATGAAAACGTTGCGAAATGAATATCGGTATCTTAAATGAATTATGTTAAATTTTCAATATGAAATACAGATGCATTTAAATTCAATTATATATCCTATTAAATCCTTCCTAGCCTTTCTTTAATATATACTTATATATGTTATATGACGTTATGACCGATGCTGAGTCAAAAAAATAAACACGAGGTCTCGGGAAAAACTGCACAGAATGCCAAAATATTAATTCAGCTGCAGAATTTTCCGTTCCGTTTTTATTGCTTCGCTCGAGATCTCTCTGCGCTCCTCCCAATTTATACATTCAGCCTCCTTGTCTCATTCCCTCGGGATTCTATAAAGCCCTTCATATTTGCGGAGCATTTGGGGCGATTTCGGTCGTAACCTTGTTGACTCATCTCCCCAATAGGTTTGTCAAAATAAAATCGCAAGAAAAGAGAGAGGGTGGGAGAGGGTTCAGAGCTTTGCAAAATGGAGGCAGAGTCGAACCATGCTGGTAATGCAGACTTTTATGCACCCAATCTAGTGCAATCCGAGACAATGTGAGTCACGGGTTGGAGTGCACGGAACCGTTGCGCCGAGTCCAGAGGAATATTGCGCGGAAATGATTCAGAGGCCTTCGTGTGTGTGTGGTGTGTATGTGTAATGGTGTGTGTGTGTGTGTGTGTGAGTGAGTGAGGGGGGGGGAAGAAAAAAATATAAAATCCATCAGACTGATTCACGCTTGTTTATCCTAGTGATTCAGCTCAGGAATGATGCGCAGTTGCAGAGAATCGGAACGCATTTGATACAAGAATGGAATTATTTTATCCGTGGTAAAAAATATGAAATACTAACTATCGGAATTTTGTCCTAGAGATGTAGGTTTAATTTCATTATGTAAGTAATTAAAACGTATAATGTGTAGCTGGAGGCTCCGTTTTGAACTGGCCATGTTAATTATAAGTCTGTCTCTTTTGTGAAGCTATATGCAGTTGAATTCGAGACTGTGATAAAGCGAATAAGTAAAGATAAGATTTCAAATGATACCATTATAATTTACTCTTAATTTACTTCTGTTAAGGCTGATTTCCACTTAAATTAACGTTAGGGGTTTATTTTAGGATATCACTAAATCGTCTATGCCCGAGAATTTTTGTTAAATAAAGGAAACGGCATTAATTTTTAAAAACTAAATTGGATCTAACGAATATATTGGAATTTTTATTGGTTTGGACTATATTAAATAAAGGTAATATTAACTAGACACACCTTAACTCGCCTAGTCAGGGATGGTACCATCAAAAGGTGTCGAAATACTTATTTAGAAGCATCCTAAATTCCTCGAGCGTCGACTTTCTCCAATAACAAGGGCATAGGAGTAGAATAATTTCTATTTCATTAAAAAAGTAGAAAATGGAATGAATTATGATTACCTGAAAGTTTTCGCTTGTGCATGAAAATGAATGCAGATA
The DNA here is from genome assembly GCA_036926305.1 of Uropetala carovei. Lineage (NCBI taxonomy): Eukaryota > Metazoa > Arthropoda > Insecta > Odonata > Petaluridae > Uropetala > Uropetala carovei. The sequence goes on along the minus strand of JAXCHB010000316.1, from coordinate 76,434 downwards.
AAATTCTAGCATTTAACGTCAAGTAAACAACTTTATGGTAAATCCCAATCCTCGAAAATGGGTGTTAACCAGTTGGCCGCATTGGTGCCCTTCGTAAAGAGTAGAAGTAGGGTTTCCCTCCTCCATTGTTTTTTTTTCCGGTCTGGAAGTAGATGTGGCTATAATAATCCAAGAGGTTGATTAGCCAAAAGTACGTACACAATTCTCTCAGAAGCCATAAAATGGCTGTGAAAACCAAGTGAACGTATTGGATATAAGGTGGCCATTATCAATGGATTCTATTTTTTGAGGCACTTATGTACGTTTTTAAATTTGTTCGAATTATTTAAGTGCATCTAGTTCAATGACCCCATTGTTATTCTTTTGTCCAAAAATCGACAATCCAAATTACATGTCTCCAGTTAGATCGGATGCCCTACCACATTATTATCAATTGGAACCTTTGAAGGAAGAATATTTCTTTAATATTAAAAGTCCATTACAATCCTCTCTCCATTTTGCCCCCTCCCTTTCTCGTTCGCCCTCGTCTCCCGCTCAACGCATCCAATCCTTCTTAAACTCTTCCGACCTGATTCCTTAAAGTGTAAAGGGGAATGGACCATTCGCTTCGTTTCTTCGCAATCCTCCCCATACGCGGCAACTGCGCATGCGCGAATGCCAAGCGAGTTGTGTCGGCGGTGGCAGTTGAGCTCGGATAAGCAACGGTTCAAGACGTCTAAAATTAAGCTCCTTCTAAATGAGAGAGATAGTGAGAGAATTTTCGCGCTCGACTCTGAGCAATTTTCTATGATTACGGGTCATGTCTCCAACGGTCCTTTTAATAATGGGAATGCGCTTTTAAAATTCTCAAGGCTTCTCTGTATGTTTATCTTGTTTTGGGAGTTAATTATGTTGCTTAAGATGGAGCGTCTTTAACTCTTTCTTTAAAAATAAAAGCGCTGCCTTCCATCGGCATGGTATGTGTCTCGGATATACGACAATTCATAATCATGGTAAGCAATCGTATACTGTTGGAAGGAACTGCTCCAATATATCGCTCACATCTATTCCAAATTTGTGTAATTTTTGTTAGATGATAAAAGTAACTACTTTGACATGTGTATGCGAAAAAAATTTTCCGATGCACTGTAGTAATTGATAATGCGGTATCTATATTTATTGACTCATTAGATGTTAAATTGATTGAATGAATGATCCAAGGATCTCTATGCGACAGTCTTAAGCTGGAATGATGAAAAATGTGGAAACAATTGAAAACATCTGCAATGACCGGGAATAGAACCCGAGTCTTCCACTTGCCACATTTCACAACAAAAATAATCGATTATTTTCTTTCTTCTTAATCTCTAAAGCGTCTTCAAAATATGCTTTAGATTTAATTTGTATCTGGCCATTTTGTTCTATGCCGACATTATTGACTGACTAAATGAAACAATGTCCGCCATATTCCGTGAATCGAATATATTTATCTTTTAACATCTTGAATGAAAGAAAATATGAAATTCGTCCCTATATTTTGGAAGCTGTTCTCGATTTACTTTCAGCGCAGTTGAATAAGAATGGTGAAGTATTTCGTTATATTTGGAGCTCCTCGATACTATCCAATATCATAATCTTCTTCGTGTCACGTTTAATTTACCGTATTTACTTGTATAATACCCGCACTTTCCCCCCAAAAGTTCCCATCAAAAAGAGGTGGTGCGGATATTACATGAGATTTGGCCGTCCATATTTTGGGAGTAGGCCACCCGCGAAACGCTTACTCAATTCTTCGCGCCTGGCGTGAGTTATCTATTTGGCGTTTTTCGGTAGGCGCAATATACCATGCATTTTATTTCCCCTATGTTTAACCAAGGTATTAAATGCGTGGAATAATATAATAAGCATGTTATTAATCAGGTATTTTTTTAAAATTCCTTGCCAGCTGTCAGCAGGAAACCTAAATCACGTAAATATTCCACGTAAACGGAAATGTCAGACAGTGCAACTGAATTTCATATCTTTCTCATTAATTACAAAAGAATTCCATAATATTACGGTTTAATTCGTGACATGCTCAAATAACATTTTACCGTAATAACGCAGTTTAAGTTAAATAACTTGAGAATGTGTAACGACTCAAAATGGAACTTTTTTGCAATATTAAGGAGCTAGGCTATAAAATAAGTTTTCGAGTAGTCTCCGTGTAATATGTCAGGTTTTCATGATTACGTGCGTTAAAAATGTATTTAAAAGTCATGTTTAGAAGTCACTTCTAAAATATTTGTTTGTTGCCATAATCGTACCATCAAACTCGACTTCAGATAGATTATTCAATCGATGTTGCCGTAAAGTATCAAAATCGATATTTTGAAAGCGGCGCATTACGCGAATTCCTTTTTCCCGAATATTTTTTGCTCTAAAAAACGAATTTGCGGGCATTACACTCGTTGAGGGTATTACTCGAGTAAATACGGGAAATAATTAAGGTCCATGTGCCGTTAACCCTAAGTTTGTATGGTTATGTGCGTCAGAAGACTGTACGTATTTTCGTACTGATTGTCAAACTTCCCTCTCCTACAATCCTCCGTCGTAATTTTGGTTTAGGTAGGTACATTCCCTCGTGCCTCCTTTCTCGCGTGGTTTTCCTCGCATATACGCGCCCTCATTGCTATAGCGGCAGAAAATCTTAATGACTGTAAGAAATACTTGGTAACATTGTATTTAATTCATTTTTCCTTCTATTTCCAAAATAATGGGTGCATATTATAATCTTATACTTGGAAAATTAAACTACTTTTTATTGGATCGATTGGCGTTAATCTAAAAATTTCGAAAAACACTAGTTGCAGTGTAATTATAATTAATGCGAATTCTAATGTCTGTCAAAATGAAATATAGGAATTGATGTATTATGTGTAGATTTTCACTGGCGCGTTTACAGCAAGGGATCTCAGAACTGATTTCGATGCTTTCGAAATTTTTTTACCCTATCCAGGACAAGAGAAGCTGTTGATAGTTCTTAATACAGGAAAATTGGTGATTTAACTTGAAGTAAATTTATTTTATATAAAAATATAATGCTTAATGGTAAATAACATGTTACTAATTCAAATTTTGGATTGGAAATTCGTTGAAATATGTATTGTTCTCCTACTACAAATAGCCACAAAGCGTTTTTTTCTTTAAAAAATTTTCTATCTCAACTTGGATGTTATATTTGGTCTGAGGTGGTTTATTGAGAATTAAATTAAATTAAACAAGGTACGAGCTCCATGGCAGTTTAGAACATTGGAAAGAGGTAGTAGTTTAATGATGAAGAAGGGGAGAATTTGATAGAGGAGATATAGGGGGGGGGGGAGGGAGAGAGACGCCTGGTCACCTTGAAAACAGGGAAAACGCCCAGATTATAATAAATCCATGATTATTAACGAAGCGAATTCATAATCGGCGTCGTCCTACCTTAAAATGAAACCTCTGGTCATGGATATTACATATCATATGGGGGAAGCGTACTTGACGGCGTAGAAAATGGATTTCCCTTGCATTTGCACGGGGGAGGGATAATCGAGATATTTGAACATAATTCTTCATCGTGATGTTCTGTAATTTTGTCGAATGTAAGTTAACAGTACAGGGACTAAATTATCAACCGTGTAAACGGTCTGTGTGGCCTTTAACCTCTCTAAATAAGAGGCTCGTATGCCGAAGTAATGTGTTTAGGTCTGCACAATAATTTTAAAACAATCGTAAAATATGTATGATTCAAGAAAGTCTTTCTGAATTTATTTCATCAAAAGATCTATGCCAGCAGTTTTATGATGCTTCAGCACATAGACCTATTGCTCGTCGTTTTAGAATTTAATCTTTTTCTGTTTTTCACCAAGTCATAAAAGTAGAAAACGTAAATTAAACAATTTTTTTCGCATTCGCCCTTTACCCTAAAGTTTTCGGTTCTCATACCATAAAGGAGAGCAGTGTGAAGAATGCTGAGAGCTACGAGTGTCTAAATTAGATCGTCTTTATTTTGGCTCCAATTTACGTAACTTTCCCTCTCCTTCCCTTCCTTTCTCCTCCCCTGCTTCATTTTCAAAATTCCACCCCCAATCTTGCAATTTCACCCAGCCATTCGCTCGGGCAGTCCGCCCTTACGTTTCTCTACAACCCTTCTCCTCCTGCCCCTTACCCTTATTTATGCCCATCGCCCCTTATCTCGCATTCCCGACCCGACCGCACCCCCTAAAGGCATCGCAGAGTGAACGAATAGGATAGACGGAGAGAAGGGACAGCGCTCGTCTCATCCCAGCACGGCGGCGGCTGACGGAGGTTTTGGCCACGACGCCTCAGAAATATGAGAGGGGAGGGGGTGAAGGCGCCTTACGCACCAACCTTGCGCGAAGACGCCGTCGCCTCCCACGGAGACCGTCCCATTCGACCGTAGCTGGCGCTTCAATCTCCCCCATTCGACCCCTCCCCAGGCCATGCGGCCGGCCGTTCCTCTCTACTGTTCTAAACCCCTTTTATTATCCCCCCCCCCCCCCTCGCTCCAACCCCCTGCTATCCACTCCATTCAACCGTTCCGAAAGTATTCGACCCCGCTCGTTTCGAAATCGGCTCTATGCGCAGGAGATTTCCATCTTCAGGGCCTTGAGGGGTACTAGGATTTCGGCTTAAGAGGACAGAGGAGTGTCCGCTTTTAAAGGGTGATTAATTAAAATTATCTGGAACTGTTCTTGCAGCCATATAGCCGAGGATTTTGACAATGAAGTATGACTCAGAATAGTTGATATTTTAGGATGTTGCAATCATGCGTGAAAAGGGATAGACTGGACTGAATCTCAAAGGGGAAATAAACAATTACAATCATAATGCCTTTGGAAAATACGATATGAATTATAAAATATTGTATTTTTTCATTTATAATATAACGTATGACAGCAGAATATCTTCAATATTTGTGTTTCGCATTATCTACCATTCAAATTTCTTTCTAATAGTGCTTCTTCTCAGTATAGCAATTGAATTTCATTAAATTTAACCAGCTATTATAAAAATACAACAGATATTGTTTTTCTATAAATATCAGGAATATTTTTCCTGATTATCTGTCAAATATATTTTTTTTAATAGGGAAAAGATAGAAAGAGGAGTTGAAAGGCAAATAACTACATAGATATGCACTTTTGATTAAATAAAGTACGTGTTACAGAAATCCTCTGAAGATCTCAAAAGCCTCTTAGATAAATTAAGAAACCTGAATTCAGCTATGGTATGATATTTTTAGCCAATGATCACATCATTTCTCTCGTTAAAACATGATTAAGTAAATGGCGTTTCGCTTTAAATGACTTACGTTACCTAAAAAGGAATCACATGAACTAAATATTTGTACCTCAAGAATTCATCGTACTTTTGAGAAATAGCTGTTTATCATTGAACTAATTTTGAGATGCGTAACGTTTTCAGGATAATTCTACTTTTTGCGGTAGTCGTCTTTTTTTTTTTTTTACAAACTATGGGACGTCATAAATTTATTTGAAGCTATTTTTATAATTTTATCGTTATTGTTGCACAGCTTTCTATAAGGGGATTAAATCAACTAACTTTGTTTAATTTAAACAATTTAATAATAATAATAATAAATTATTCCTGTTTATGGCTGCACATTGCTGAGACGAGTTAGCGTGGTATGTCCACCCCCCAGTGCCATCCATAGCGAACCGATTAAATTCTCCCTCTTCTTTCCCACCCCCTCTTCCTTCCCATCTCCCTACCATTATCCTTCGTACACGCGCTCAAAACGGGCCTCATAAGTGATGTGCCGCCATTACATTCTACTGGTCGAAACAATATATGCACGGAGAGAAGAAGAGAATTCCAAGATGACGTCCTACTGGTCGGTTTTTCGGGGTGGAGAGAGAGAGGAAGGACACGTTTCACGGAGAAGATTAAACCCTTAAAGGCATACACAGCCATTGCCACTTTGAAAACGACAACAAGGGGATTCCCACACATGGGTTTTAGCGTTCCTTAGCAATCCCTATCCCAACTTCTATGTCTCTCGCTCTTTCTCGCTCTACCTTCTATCCCACTCATAAAATTTCCTCTCTGCTCAAAAACCCTTTCCATCCATTCCCTACCTCTTTCCTCCACACTCTCATCTTGACCACGGAGGACGCGAAGGAGAGGAAAACGACCTCTTTCTGCGGTTAAAGGAGCTCAGGGCCACACCCTTTTGGAGATTAGTGCAACGGGAGGAAGAAAGTTTTTCGGAATGGGATGAAAAAGAGGGAGGGGCGAGGGAAAGGGTCAAGGGGGAAAGTAGGACTGGAAATGGGAAGGGGGAGTGGGATATGAGAGAAAGAAGGGGGGCGAAGAGGGGGGGGGGGATGGGCCATAAGCGCCTTAAGAGGAGGCTTCTTTACGGGATCAAAAATTAAATTGGAGCCGTTTCATCCCGTAATTGCGAAAGGCGTTCCGTCTCAGTTCCACGAGCGTGACACTTCCGGTTATATACTCTCTCTCATTTTATCCCTCTCCTCTCTTTCTGTCTCCCTCCGCACCCTTCTTCTCTGGGAATAGGAAAGAGTTAAGAGAGAGAGAGAGAGAGATGCTGGGAGGAAAGGGAACCTCGAGGATTCGAATTTTCGTAATCCGCTCCTCGAAGGGAAAAGACGTTAGTCTATTGGGAAAGCTTTATTGGGTTTTCCGAGTTGCGTAATGAGAGAGCTGTGGTTTTCAGGATTCGATCCTCGGAGACGTGGATGGTCCATGGTGTAATTCGTGCGCTTGATGTTGAAGGAAAACTTGCAGTTTAATCGTGATTAACTTTTAAAACTTGCGTATATTAATAAGATACGGTTTACTAGAATTATTTTAAATTTTATGTTGTTGGATTATTGTTGTATCAATACGCAATTTCATATCCATATAGTCGAGCGTAAAATTAATGCTTATTAGTATAAGTGACTATAAGAAACTTATATGCTTGAAGTAATGACGTCGGTCCGTCATATTTTAGTACGGAATGGGCGACATTCTTATACATTTTAAAATTCATTCAGGATTTCCGGTGAAATTGAGTTTATTCAGTCATAATCCTTTTATAGTTTAAATTTAAATTAAACATACACTCTATTGCTCTACTATGTTTAAGATAATAATTACCCGATGTTTAATGCGGAGAAGTAACAGCTGCGCCAATTTTATATGCAACTGAAATGCAAGAACGACATATCCAATTAAAAAATACTAAATTATCCAAAATTTTTTATCTTGTTCAAATGAAAATTACTGGCCTATAACATAGTAAATATTTATAGAAGAGGAAATAAATTGGGATGTTTTCACAGTTAATTTTATAGTAAGGAGTCGAAAAATTTGAACCTGGTTTTACCCTGTATTTCTGAAGGATCGAGCGTTAATTCGAAATAAAGAAACCGCGAAATGGTCCGAATGTAAGAGCGCTTTTCCTCTCGTTCGCGGCTTTTTTGATAGGGGGCGGGGACCTTATTCTCCGCCCTCGTTCGAGAAGCATCACGGTCAGGATCTTGATAACTATGCAAACAGCCGGGAGATATTCTCTCCTACAGCCTAAATGCGCAATTTAATAAGAGGGACAGAGATGGAGAGAGAGTGAAAGAGACAGAGATGACCATGAATTTCTTCACGAAGTTAGGGAGGAGGAGTGAAAGCTGAATTAACCGAAGCACGCGAAAAGAAATGGTCGTAATAATCCCTTTTCCCTCACCTCTCTCTCTCTCTCTTTCACACTCTCTTCCCGGGTACACTAACGCGTTCACAAAGCGTGATGGAGTAATTCGAGTAGGGTTTCCGTGGATATAGTCCGTTGGAGTAACAGGAAAGGAATAAACGAGATTAGAAAGCAAGAGAGCGTCAAGGAGTCCTTATAGTAGTGTCTCTCATCTCGCCCCCTTCGCCTACCTCTTCACCCCTCCACTTTACCAAAAACCCTGCACTTTTCATCCCCTAAAACCCTTCCCTAGAGCACCCGATCCTTAATATTTCCAAACCCCCCCCCGGGGAAGGGGGAGTGAGAGTATAGGAGTACAAGGGGGGAGGGGGGGGATATGAAGGGAGAGGACATTTCTTTTCTTGGACTTTTCCTCCTCCTCGCTCCCATTCTCAACCTCCTCCGATGCACAAATATGCGTAAGGGAGTGAGCCTCAGCGGGGAGGACTCTTAATTGAGGGGACGTTGGCCACTACACTGGACCGCCCAAAGGGAATTCAAATGCAAATTCGGGAAGGAGGGACTTGTGAGTGCGTGAGGGTCGAGAGAGGGAGGAGAAGTAAGGGAGGGAGGGAGAAAGGGTGCCAGAGGGTCGCTTGGGAGGGAAAGGGTAGACTGCGACAAAGTTCCTCTCGGATAAAATAACTCGCGCAAGAGTGACGAGGTAGGAAAGACCGCTAAAAGCAGGTGGGAGTTACGTAAACATACGGACCCGACAACGACGGGAACGCTTGATTGTCCTTTTTACTTTCTCCATACGTAGTAATGGGAAAGTATTGTATTCATGAAAAAAATCGACTTCGAGATTTCAACGGAAATATACGTTTTGAGGTCCCTAGAACACGTTTAGACTATTTTCGGAATGATGTCTGTGTGTGTATGTTATTCTGGGCGCTCTAACTAAAAAAGTACGTGTCATATCGTTACCAAACTTCATATATAGCACTTTAACATGAGGACAAAGAAATGATTAGTTTTTGGACAATAAAGGGTAATCGAAAGTCGAGGTTTATTCGAAACCCGATTCGGTTTTTGCGATATTTCTTCGTTAAAACATCATTATTTTATAAACAATTCTATACAAATATTATAGAGATTGTAATTTCCTACAACTTTTATTTGAAACAATTATCTATGGGAGTTATTGTTTAGGAGTTATTTACAAATAACCGGTTTTTCGGTTTCCGTCAAATATCTCCTTAAAAACATCGTTATAGGTAATGTTCCTAAGGACCAAAGTTGTAGAGAATAATATTTTTTCCAAGTTTTGTTTGAAACAAATTTTCGTAGAACCATCCATTTCGGTGATATTTTGCTTTGTCTTAATACCAGCATACAGCGCCAGCACCATGTAGCGGTGAATTCTGTAAACATATTCAAAATATACGTAATAAGGACGACTGTATTCTTTTACGATATGAGATAATAATTTTGCCTCATAATGCTGTTCATAATAATTTAAATATCTATACCCCAAATATGGAGAAAGTCATGTTTTGGCCGCATCAGATTTTCTTTAATATATGCATGCCCCTCTGTACCTCGAAGTAGTTCCTAGAGCTCCGAAAGACCTTTGAAGGTAGTTCTAGCCGTCTTAAAAAGTTGTGGTAGCTTCTGAATCGGTAGGCAGCGAGCATCGACTTAATTCTTATCGCTCTGAATGACTCAGGAATAGTCTACAAGTGTATGCCCGCTTTTGACTCTTTAAGCTTTTCACTCTTTAACCGAGGACAGGACCGTTCCAAGGTATTAGCCTCCTCAGGCGAACCTCCAACCTTCCCCCTCATCCTGCTGTCATTACCTACCTTCGTCCCCCTCCCCTTTTCATTACCAACTTTCGAAAACAAATGAGGCGCATTAGCAAGAATAAATTTCTACATTCAAATGTTATGTACTATAACAGTGGATCTATGTCAGTGGTGTCCAATACGGTCGCCACATGTGGCGTATCGACTATAGACGTGAGATGAGTGGATTCTCTGCTTATTCTACTTATGTAGTTGCCGCTTGTTATTATCACTGGTTATTCTTATCAGCCTGTTATTGTAATCAAACGCGGAATTCCAAAACCAGATCTAATTTAAGAAAATTTGCCGTTTAATGCTATCAGCCGCTTGCTATAATCATTTAAATGTAACTCAGTATAATCACATAAAGCGAAACACACTGTACTACATTGTAATAATGTAGTGGTTGTAGAAAAACAATGTAAAATGTCATTTTTTAAAATAATAAATAATATAAAATATATTATATCATTCTAGCGCTCTCGTATAAAGTCCTATTTATAAATATAACATTGCATTTTGTATAATGTGGCAAAAACAGTATTGCATTTGTCACAATTGTGGCAAGCATGAAAATTATATTGGACACAACTGCTATAGACCAGGGGTCGGTAGCCTATGTCACGCGCGCCAAAAGATACACGCAAGGTGATTTTGAATGTCAAGCGAAAGAAGAAATGACAAAGAAGATAAATAAGTCATATTCTATATATTTATTACAAGTATTTAGAACTAACGTTATACTTTGCAGTAAGAGTAATTCTTCATCTATAAACTCGGCTTCTAATTCTGTAACACTGTTTTTATATAATTCATGTGCCTTCCGTCTCGTGTTCTCTATAGCCGCCTATATGACTGAATGAATGCAAAATACGGAAATTCAGACTGATACGTACAAATGTACACCGTTTACATTGTGATCCTTCTTTAATTAAACCAGCTCAACTAATAGAAAATGATCGTTCAGTTTTATTAAAATTTATTACTGGCACGCAAGGCCATATATTGACGTGAATTTGGCAGGCCACTTGTGCAACCACTTCTCTAGACCTTTCATATCCCACTGTATACAGCACTTATGTGCGAGAAATTAATTCAGATTATTGTCTCCGCCCTCCTAATTCTGCGGCGATATGTGGTCTCCTGGTTTACGTAAATGTTGAACATGCCTTTCTTCAGGAGCCTCGACTTATCGAACCTTTTTGACCAGAGCTTGTAGAATAGTTCCTATGAGCCTCTCCTCGCGTTCTTGAAATGGAATAGGTAGGAACATTTTATCGGGTACGTCACAATAGCCGGGGCCCGGTTACTTGGGTTGGTTCTATTGCGAGCTAGAGATAGTCATCTAACCACTGAAAATCAACCTTCGCACATGCGCCGCGAGCGTTTTTTTTTTGTCGCCATCTTAGCCCGTCAGTCAAACTTTGCCTTCATAGACGGATGGCCGTGTTCTTTCTCTATAGTGCCGATAAGTACACCTTGTTCGGAAGTGACCGATTTTTGTATTCCTGAAGGTAAATTCATAATCTGGGACCTCATCAGTGGACCTTAGTGCCTACTGGAAAAGTGTTTGTGAGCAGAAGTTGCCAGATTCGTACGCCGTTGGAATCATCAAAGGTAAGAGGTCATTTCATCTAAATTCTCCTGAAGTGTAATGATGTAGTTGCATAACTTCATTTAATTGGTAAACGTTTTTATGTTGCTGTGGATTAAATCCCTTTTTTTAATGGATGGGAATTATAATGTAGTGTAGAAATTTATATTTTCGTCGAAGTTAAATGTGTCACATTTCAACGAGAAAGGAGAAGCCATTAAGCGATCTATTTTTCATCTTCGCAATCCCATTCATGCAAATATTCTGATTAAAAAGATACGCGCATTAAAATCTGTTCCGGTTTAAGCTTCTTCGAGGTACCTATCAATCGTATTTAATGGACCTAAACGTATATTCGATCATCCTAAAAGTATGTTCGCGTACGCTACTAAACAGACGTCGTTTTGAGTTCTTAGTTTTACAAAAGTGTGATAAAATCTGGATGAGTAGAATGCCTCCTACCAGGCTTTACACCAGTGCTTCCCAACGCGGTGCCCGCGAGCGCCATGGCGCCCGCCAAGGTTCGCTGTGACGCCCGGCGAGGTTTGTTCAGGTGTCCTTAAAAATTGCAGCTCATGCGAATGATAGTGTTTAGCGGTCACAGAATACTGGAAAGTACCAATCTAAAAAGACTTGGGGACTTTGTATTATAGGATTTACATACTATGTCATTTAATGTATTTCATGATTTTTCTCGCAGTTTTTTTCATCAATTCACCAAACTCTCGGAAGTGCCTCATTGTATCATTTACCTTTATTCTTTATTGTAATCTATCTCACCCCTTTTGTGAACAGTCATCATTCTTTTCTTCCTTGTTGATTAAGGAATGTCACTTCATGTTTGCCCACTATATATAGTGACATTTACGGTCTATTCTATGGTTGTGTGGAAAATCAAGGTTGTTCGATATATCTCGCTCGTAACCACCGAGCTAGCGAAACGAAGTATATCGACCATGGTGGAAAGCTGGGGTTGAACTATAAACGAGATATATGAAAAAATCAGGTTTGTTCACCAAAAAATCATGGGTTGTACTATATATGGAGTCGGCATATACACGAGTATATACGGTAATATTATTTTAACGTTTAATCTTCACAAGAAAAGGGTTTCCGGCCCTAATTTTAACCAAATAATAGGAAATTGTCTGTGTTACATATCATAGTTCGTTTTCGTAATGATATCGCGGGCAGTATAAAGTGCTTCCGCGGGCCGTAGTTTCCCCCACCTCTGTTATAGTCGATTCCAGGAATCCTAATTTCACCGCGTGAATCCTAACTAACCTTTTGAATGAAACTAAAGCAATAAACGATTGGACAAATTCAAAGAGCCGACAAGAACGACAAGGTCTTATGAGTTCAGATAATGTTCATCGAATGATACTCCGGAAAGTGTCGCCGCCATGTGGTGAGAAGAAAAACCTATGGCGGATGTGTCAAGTTTCCACAAATTACACTAATGCCTATTTAAAAAAAAAATAATCTAAGCTTTTCTCTTACTACAGGTTCTAGGCTACACAGGCGAGATTCTTCTCAGCTGTCTGTCCTTCAAGCATCTTTCGCATCATTGCGAAGCGTGTAGCGGTGTGCCTGGAGGCGTGTCTCAAGAGGAACGCCGTGGGAATAGCTGAGGTCTTCCACCGCTGGATATTAACCCTCTTCAAAGGTAGGATCAACTTCATTTCTCAGAAACTTTCTCCTCCCATAGACGATTATCCGGCTTTAGTTGATTAGTGAGGCAGTCGTCGCAGCAATGAGATCCATTCGCAAGCAAAGTTTTAAAGACCCAAATTGCGTGAGATAGGGAAATTATAGTTCTCGGGAACGTAAACTTTTGTTTATCAAAGGTTCTCTATGAAGTTTTAATTTAAAGGAGGATATGAGTCAAGTATACGTAATATATTTTTCAGATAATGCTACCGACATGACAGGAATTAATATTTTTCTGAGATTTGCATTAAAAATACGGTTTCCGTTTTTGCACAAGGAAATTATTCGAATTTACCTTAGTTACCGTTTTTGTGGCAAAAGAACAAATATCCGTCAGCGCTTTTCTTTGCGTTGCGAGCGTATTTTTGCCTATAACACACGGAAATATCTCTGTCGATTATCTTGGCGAGAAATTCTATGTTTACAGAAATTATTTCAGCTCGTTAGACTGGAGCAGTGCTTCCCAAAGTGGGCGGCACCGCCCCCCAGGATGCGTTAAGGAATATTTTTGGGAGCGGTGGACGTCAAGGTGGTTGCAGGTGAGAATTTAAGAAACTGGCATTATGCATCGTAATAGTATGGTATAGATAGACTATGAGAGGTCAAAACTGTTAATTGAAGACTGTAATTCAGTGAAGCCTCTTTAATCTTGTGCTCCTCTATTCCGGGACAAATCATGGAGTTTTCCCAATACCGTCACTCTCGCATCGGTACGTTTAACTTAAAAACTCAAAAAATTGTTTCATACACATCATATAACAGATAAAACTCCTCAGATGAGGAAGGCGAAAACTCAAACCTAATACATTAAGTATAATGTCACGTCTACTGAGTATACGACATTTAAAATGGCCATACTCAGGCATATTGTAGCATGATATATGGTTTACGAATACTATCAGCCTCCGCTTTGCGTTGGTACACTTTACAACGATTCGATTTTACGTAGATTTCCCCATCAAAACAATAATTCAGTTTTAAGTCGCCGAATCTAGTTTTACGCCATTATGAAATATTGTGAACATTGTATAATAGTTTTTATATTTTTACGTATTAATTTTTTTACGTTTTCTATTAATGTTAAGATAGGTTTGAACATATTTGTATTATTTCTATGATGTCCCAAAAATAATAGGTTCCGCCTTAAGTCGGAATCCGCTTTAGGAAGGTGGCCTGTCGTAAAATCGGGGGCTGACTGTAATTTTTAGCTGTGGCAAATATTTTTCAGCAAAAAGGGGGCGTTGGACTGAATAAGGTTGGGAACCACTTGACTAGAGCAAGGGTTCCCAAACTTTTTTAAGCCACGGAACCCTTATCTTGAATTTTCTTCTCGCGAAACCCTCACTAAGAGGTCGTTAGCCTAATCGCAATAAAATTAACTGCATGATCATTATAATGCTTATTTAAATAGCCTATTTATCACAGAGTGTACAGTTTACAAGTGACGTTCATATTTCCTGCTGTAAATAAGCGAAGAGCGTATCTATCGGGTCCCTTCTTCTACATGTCGTGGAACTCCCGTCAGCTTCTGCGGATATTCTTTTCTCTAATTTTCTTCAGCGTTCTCGTCAAACTATAAACGATCGATAGCAAAGTTTCCTTCTTTGATTTTGCTTATTTACAAGCGGGAATGGCGCTTTTACTATAGCTCTGCAATGCATACGTAAATGCGTCATGATGCGATTTATGTTTGTTACGTAAAATTTACTTCCACAACTCTTAACGATCTTAAATTCATCACGCTTCTCGAATATAATTTTCCATAATGATATTAACGTTCCCGTCAGGCAGTTATAGAAGGGCCGAAGTAACTATTGCGCTCGAGGCGAGGTAACCATTACTGGTCTCGTATATGAACGCGACTCCCACTTATTCTTCTATCATGGGCCACCACGTTCGCCGATATTTTTTATCGTTGCTGCTAAATTGTCCGAATGTCTTCCTTAACGATTGACTATGATATCATTTAAAAGGAAACTCCTTAGCCGTAAAGTTTACGGCTAAGGAGTTTCCTTTTAAACGTCCATCTCGCCTCTTAACCCCTTCTTAATTATGATAAGTATCGTTGTTTACGATATGCGGAAATGTAAATAAATATATTTGAACATTCTACATTTGCCACCCACGAATCATCGGTAGAAAACATCATTAAATAATCTTTGAAATTAAATTATCACTTAATGCCACTCGTAAAGAAGATAGGTTTACTCTGATCTTAAGTGCATTTATTAATACAAGCTCGAAAATGTTTGTCGACTTTTCTTCATATTCTCAGTTTCCAATGGAATTCATATAATCTCCAAACTTGTGGAAACCATGCCACCAAAATTTCCACATGATATTAAGGCGAGGTCCCAAAACAACGGCCCCGGCGCCGGACATATCAGGTCCGCGCAGGCATTCAATCCTCACCACGACTTCTAAAACATGGATATTAGTATGTTCGCTAGCACGAGGTGTCATTAGACACAAGTCATAAAATCTGGACTATGGTTTTCCAGTATGTGAATGCAATACAATTTTATTAAATTACACTAAGAAATCTAAAAATTAACTGTTTGAATTTTGCACAGGACACGATCTGCCATTCGAAAGGTGGTTTGTGGCACTTTTGGTAAAGAAGATTGATGACACCTTATGTTAAGCATGTACAATACTTAAATTGAAAGGATTTTGGATATTTCAATACAATTTGAGGTTATAAATCATAATAAATGGTGTACATTACGCATTGATTAGCCATAATTGCGCTCAAAGGCTGTCCCAAATTTCTTAGCCTTCTTCATCGGTAGAATTGATAAAAGAGAAAGATTGAACTCTTCTTGCGCCTACAATCCTAGATATTTTTTATTTGCGGTTAACGTAATATAACATATAGTATTTTATCGAAAAAATTCACTCAAAAAAATAAATTTATATTCCCGAAATTAGAAATATCGTAATGGTTGAAGAGATGAGGAATTGGCAGGAGTGGAAATATCATCCTAAGGTATGTAAGATATTTTTTCATAACTGATGTCGATATCGTTTATTTAATGAGGAATTTCGGAAAAAACTGCTAATGAAAGAGAAATAAAGGTTTTACGCAATTTGCGAACAGGTTTCAGTTCTAACGGAATACCTCTCAAATTAATTGATATCGGCGCACCATTTCGCGATCGAGGTCCGATATCATCGGAAAATACCTACGCGGCCATGACACTTTGAGTATTTTATGAAGTGACCGAGACGACGCGGAGTGAGGACGTAAGGGAGGGAGGAATGGGGTGGCAGTCCAGACATAGCAGCGACGGAGAGGCACGTAACTGAATTGAATCATAATGGTAGAACCAATTACGGGGAGGAAGGGAGGGGGTAGGAAGAGAACGCAATATTGAAAACGTTCGGAGAAACTAAACACGAAATAAATCTCGCAAACACATGTGATGGCATCGATCGTTGAAGCAATACTTCAATCTCGGACGTATTAATTAACTTTTCCGCCACATGTTACAAGGGAGAGGAGAAGAAGAGGACGAGAGCGGAAGGGCATATATATATATATAGGAGGGTAGGAAGTAAGGGGCGGGTGGGATGGATATAGCCATACCCATACCATATTGCTCCTTTTTTTTTAATCCAGAAAAACTCGTGGCTTTCCTCTTGACAGGTACACATGGTCCATCGGCGGCGGAAAGCGAAACTTTGCAGAGAGAGAGAGAGAAAGAGAAGGGTGGATTGGAGGGAAGGGGGGAAGTTTTGGGAAGAGGAGACCGCTTGACCACTTGTATACTCTTCGCATCGAAATCCAACCGTGCGTAACCTACTATCACTATATATATATATATATATATATATATATACGTATTCCCTCAGCTATTCTATCTCGATACCTCCACCTCCTGCAACACGCCCCCTCCAACCCATCCCATCACATTTCCTAAGCCGTACGACTCGTTTCTCATCCTCTTCCCATACCACTCTCGTAAACCCGTGGCCGCTCCTGCGATGACACACGGGTTGTCCGGACTCGCCCCCAACACCTCCCCCCCCCCCACCCTCCCATATCTCTCTCCCTCTCTCTTTCGAAAAAACCGAACCAAAGGGGTGTGTGTGTGTGTGTGAGCGTGGTGGTGGGTGGGTTGGTCAGTGCATGTGTGACTGTAGGCGTAAGGGGGGGAGGGAGGGGGCAAGAGAGAGGTGGAGGGGAGGAGAGTGGGGGCGGGGGCGACAGCTTGCCATGGAACAATGCGGTAAGAGGAACCTCGATGCTTGACCAAACTGCGAAGTTCGGAACCCCGTACCTCCCCATTTAACTCCCTTTACTATCCCTTTTCCAACTCCAACGCGAAATTAGGGATACGGAGGAGAATTTTGTAGAGGGGGTGATATTTAAAAAAAAAAGCGTTTCGGGAGGAATAGGAATGGGCACACGAATCAAGGGGAAAATGCGCGTAAATCTTTCTCATGGATTGGACAGTCGTATTTTTTTCCTTTCGTCCTCTTCTCCAGTAGCAGTTTTCGGACATACGTTCTCTCGGCGAGTGAAATGTTATTATATATATATATATATATATATATATATATATATATATGTATATATTCACGCCCTTAAAGGCATGCGTTAATAGTTGATGTGTGAGAAAAATTTTTCCAGACCGTTTGCCTATGGAGATGTTTTTCCCCCCCATACGTTTTAATCCTCGGGAAACTTGAGAATTTACGATGGCGAAACGTGTTTTACGATACGTCGGATGAATTATCGTTCTCTTTTCGCGACTGACCTCTCTCTCTCTCTCGAGTTCTTTGTCCGAGTGAAATTTCGGGAGAGGGCCTTTCGGGATTTTTTTCGAAAGACCCGGAAAGTGTTTTCTGTTGGGAAATTCTGTTCGATCGGCAACAGCGAAAGTTAATCTGGTATACTATTTATGATGTGTTTTCTGTATTGTTATTGTCCTCGTTTCTTTCAATGTGAATTTTCACGCGAGATATCCCTCAGATGTTGAACGACTTGTTCTTTTTAATATTGAAATATATTTCATATTTTACCACACTTTGCAGCTGTGGGCTTACTGGATTGATTGTAGTGATCCTTTGCGAGGCGCGGAGGTCTCTTGGAAAAGGTTGCATTGAGCAAAACCGGGTTGCCTAGATTTTGATATCGTGTGGATAAAATTACGTGTTGTTATAGAATACGAGCTTTATTACAATGCATACATTCGTTAGATGCGATGCGCGGCCAATTCTTAATTACATTTTGTACATGTTGGATTAATGTGTGTCGCAACCGCGTTTAACCATATTCGCCTTGAGCAAGAGTTGGGTTTAAACGTAAAGGTTTAAAGATGCGTATATTCATGAAATTTTGTAGTCTATCTATCTATCTATCTATCTATAGTTCACCCTGCAAGCCACCGCAATGATGTGTGGCAGGGGGTGCAATAGCACCAAGGTAAAGCGCATAATAATGTATAGTATCACTCTACGTCGGCTGATTTCCTTTCGTAACTTCTGTTCTGCTCAGCTATCGTTCTAGGGAAAAACGAGCCTTTATACCTCTCAGTCCTACAGGCTATCTCTCTTATTTTACGAGGATGGTCCGTTCTACCAATATAAGTTGGCGCTCTTATTATTTCTTCGACATCGCTGGAGAATATATGCGTTCTAAATCTTTCGAGAAGTTTTAACCTAGAGCGTGATCGGCGCTCGGCTAGTGATTCCCATCCTAAGTCCTGTATCAATGCTGTAACACTATTGTTTCTATCGTAACAATTTTTGACGAATATAGCGGCTTTTCGCTGCACTCTTTCTAACTCTGAGATTGATCCTTTCACGTACGGATCCCATATGCTCGACGCGTACTCTAATAGCGGTCTTACTAACGAGAAGTAACATGTCTCTTTGACTTTTTCCTCACTTTTACCTACTATGCGTTTGATGAATCCTAGTTTCTGTTTAGCCTTCCCGCATATATTTCGTATGTGCATATCCCACGAGAGGTTGCTTGTTAAAGTAACGCCTAAGTATTTGACGGAAAAGTCACGGCTACATCGAAGGACTCAACCTAAACGCTCATTAAAGAGCACATTGCAATAGCTCTTATTGTTTACAGTAGTCATTTCTTCTCGTTCAAATGACAGAATATTTGGCAGCTTAAATTAATTCCAGGTTATAATTAGCTGAATAGGCCAACCTCCAGAATAGGAGAATGAGCGTAATTTGAGATGAATCAAATTTTTCGTGATTTTATATACACTGTACTCAGTTCGCAATTGCAGGTTGCAGTACCGGTTTCGACGAACAGTTATCACCATTGGGTGCAATGTTGAAATAATACAGAGCTTATAACAATTATGAATTAAAAAAAATTAAAAATAATAAATTTTTGCTTTACAAAATAGGCGGCCTTAAAAGGATAAAACAAGACAAATTTCAGACTACTTGTTCGTTATAAAAGATTTGGGTGTCATATTCTTTTCATTAGGTACTGTTCTTTACAGATCATTTATGTAATAATTTTTAAAGATACTTTTCTACCCAGAAACTATGTACCGCAGCGTGAGGAATAAAAATACTTTCCCAAAGGAACCATCTACTGATTACGAGTTTTTAATTATTTTACGAAAAATTTCAAATTTTTAAACTAACTGTGAATATTATAGAGGTATTAAATGACATAATAGAAATAAGCTAAAATTTTCGAACAATTAAGCGTTATAACTTCTCTCGACATATATTGGTCAAAATAACAACTCACGTCAACATACGTATTTCCCGCTATCATTTCTAACATATGGGCAAAGAGTGCTGTGATTTTGTACGTAATAGTTCAATTGATTGCTTCTAAAACACCCTCAGACACACCAGCAGAGCCACTGCAACCAAATAGACTTTGGAAAGTTTGAACATTCACATATTAACTTCTAGATGAGATACGAAATAGACTATGGGCCAAAAACCACCTGCAAGCCATAATCTTTCAATCAATGTAACATTCTTTAAGATATGATCATTCGTTCAAAAGAAATTATGGAACAAATTATGGTCTACCCCAAAATATATAAATATATATATATCGGAGGAACGCATATAAAAGATTTTATAAAAATAGCGTGCATTATGTTTCCTTACAAATTCCGTATTTCAGCGTAGGTTCTAGTTCACACCTCCCGCTACACCTCGTCGAAAAGTCTTCTCTCTACTGCCCTTCCTAAGCCTTAACTGCAAAGATTCGCGTGGCAGATGATGTTCGCCGAACGCCATACAGTGCGCTCCGCGGACGTATCGACTGTCAGGAGGCACGATGCCGAAAGGTAGACAGAGAGAAAAAAATAATTATATATATATTTTTTCCTCCCCTGAAAATAGCGTTTTTTATTTTTCAGTTTGCAGATCGGAATTCCTCTGCCGACATTTCTCACGCTGCTAACGCCCTCCATATTCGGAAACACGTGCCATCTCGAGAGATATCTGAAACATCCGTTTATCGGTCGAACCTGTAACCGCAAGCGACTCATTACCCGGTATCAAGCCCCTCTAATACCTTCCTCTCTCTCTCCCTCTCTAAAGCTATACTGTGTATATACTGCACCCGTGAAGGGGGCGGATGACACGCACTACTACGCCCCCGCCGTCGCTACATAACGCCTTTTTGAACCTCCGAATTCTCCTCCGCGCACACACACACTCACAAACCCAACGCCTACCCCCTTCCCTCCACTCACGAACAAACTCTTCGAACCATCCTCCAAAACATCCTCTCCCTCTCTCCTTTCCAGTCCCCTATCCCACGGAACCATACTACTGCTCCCGTCTTCCACAACGTACGTACGTACGTTCACCTTCCACGCCCCCTCCCCCTTTTCCAACACCACCCACGACAACCCAACCACCCAACGTAAAATAATTTATGAGTCGGGGAGCAAAAGGGAAGGGAGTTCCAACGGAGCACTTGCTCACTTGGTCGTGTGTGTGTCCCGTACCATCGAAATGGGGAGTTGGAGGGCTATTTGTCAAACCACCACCGACGCTGCAATGTTCGGTGGGAGGTGGGAGAAAAGGGGGGAATGGAGACGTGGGATGAGGTCGGGAAAGGGCTTGCAAAAGGGTTAGACCTCTCTCTCCCTCTCGCGGGAGTTGAAGGTGTTGGTTGTTTTGAGGAGGGTTTTGTGGGTGGGTTGAGAGAGTAGCAGAAAGATGGCGGTGCCGGTGAGAAGGGTTGGGGGATGGGGAGGAGGGAAGAGGGTGGAAGATAGAGAGAGGCCATACATGGTAAGGACGGCAGCGTGACATGGGGCCAGAACGGGGGCGGACGAACAAAAGGGGGAGAGGTTTGGGGGGAGAGATGTATTCAAGGGGGTTGTAAGGGCACTCCGTAGGGCATCGCGGATTCCGAGTGGGAGGGGGGGGGGGAATGATTTTTACGAGGGTGTGGTAAAATGATAAATTTTCGTTTAAATGGTATCTTTATTGTCGATTATATATGTGTGTTTGTGTTTGAGAGAGAGAGAGAGAAAGCGTGGTCAGGCCAAAGGTATATGACGACGTTTTTGAACGCAGGAGTGTGTTGAGCGTTGCTGTTTTAATTGGTAAACCCTGTAGGGATTCCTCCATCAGTGCCATGTTTCCGAAGCTGTACAAGTCGGAGTTTTATCGACGGAAAGTAATTTTGATGGAGAAATTGTGTGCGTTCATTAGTTTGACCAAAAGGGGCGTGTTTATTGAAATGTTATTTCACTTCACCGATTTGAAATATTATTTCAGTTCACCGATTTGAGCGTGGAGTAATAAAAACTGTTCTATATAAAAATGTACAATAAAATGTTTGTATAGCGAACCCATTCGTTTTATTCTGTTCTACTGTGAAATAACAGTGTCGATCAGTAGCGACATAGTCTTTAATGAATTTTCGAGCTTGCTCCTTCTTTCTAATGAAATACATTAATTAAAGAAGTATTGCGTACATATGCGAGTTTTGAATAAACAATTCTTCTTTTCGCTGATAATGGTAGTTGATTGTACCGTTCGTTTTGTTTTAATGCCATTTAATATATTTAATTTGATGGAATTACAGAATCACGAACTGGTTAAAAAAATCCATCGTGTTGTTCCTCTTTCTTCTTCAGAACTTTATGCATGAATTTCGTGTTAATAAAATCAGGACATTTCCTTTCAAAATGACCCGAACGCAATAGTCTCGGTATGATGATGCTTAAATTAGTATTTGTGTTATTAAATTTTTTTAAAAGTCTTCTTCCGGCCGGGTTAGACTGGTAGGCAATGCGCCTGCATTCTAACCCAAAGGTCGCGGGTTCGAATCCCTTTTCGGACATGGATGTTGTGATATATGTTGATTTTCTCTAAGAGAATTTGATGGTGCAAAATAACCTTAGCTGTTGACGCACCTAAAAACCTAATTACTACTTAAGTCTTCTTTTGGAGTAAAAAAATTTGGTAGATAATTTAGATTTAACAAAGAATAGTGACAGCTGCAGCCATTTAGGTGCTACAATACGGATCCAATAAAGGATTAAAGATTGTTTTGCACTTATGGAGATGCCAGGAGATTTTATTAGTTTAAGAAGTTCAAGAGGAGGTGGAGCTGCAAGAGACGGTCATGTCGAAGGCGCGGAAGCGGGAAATGGGAGAAAATAGAGAGGTAGACTTGTTAAGAGTAAGACATGGAGCGGATCTAGAAGCTTCCCGAGGGGAGGGGGCGATTATAGACTATTTTTCCATGGGGGTGGGGATATTTTTCATTTGTACATTAAATCCTGGTCAAAATTATTTTCTATTAGGAAACCATGGTACACGACAGTGATAATTATCACAGTGAGGCCTACTGGGGAAAACCTCCTGCAGCTTGACAACCCTCTTGGCTTCCCCTTTTGACTACCCCAAAGGGGGGGAAGGGGGAGCGACCGCCCCCATCGCCATTGATCGGCCACTGCATGGAGGAATACAAATAGAAAAATAGTATTTAAGCGAAGAAAATTTGGGAAGCGGAGAATTATGTGAATGCAAAAATACCATAATCGCGATAAATGGGATAAGTTGGGGGTGAGATGACGAAAGGTGAAAAAAATATCGTTAGTAAGGGATCGAAAGAGGTGGATAAAATGGACGAAAAAGAGATATAAGAAAGAAAAGATGAGAAAACGTGAGAAAAAAAAATATCGCGAAGCGTCGATGCAAGAATCGTTAGAGCACAGTTTAGAAAGTTATTGAACATTTATGAGAAACGTGGTCACATTTAGAAATTTCAACCAATCAGAAGATTTAAAAGTTTATAATACGTATTTTAGTTGTTTTTACAAATGAGATACTAAAGTGGAACATTTCATAAGACTAGAAATGTAGGGTATAAGGGAAAGAGGCGAAGATTTAATAATAAAATATACCGAGTTGTAAAATGAACTCATTGGACAATTTATTTCTTTCTGTCTTATCTTTTTCAACGATAAAACACAGAAATGATTAAAATGTTAAATTCCATGAACAAAGGTGTCTTATCATGAATCAATTCCACAATGTCACGCTTGCTACGGTTGATCATGAAGGGTCGCCCAATTGGGAGATTTTCACGAAAAGAAAACTGATAAACTTTGGACAAAGCGTTCCGTAAGAAGGAAGAGATTGTATAATGACGTTGATCATAGACGCATGGAAGTAGAAAATGTCGAAAGCGTATTTAAAAAAAAAATACCAGGCATGTACGTACATCTTGAGTATTGAAAAGCTGTGGAAAAATCCATCTCTGCTAAGCAAAGACAAATGATTAATAAATAGTTTGTGAACGAGCATAAATAAGAAACCGGTGGGCGTGACTTGAGATTGCGGGTTGGGAACTTTTGCTAGGAAATGGGACTTGAATCGGAATTAAATGGCCAGAAAGTGAACAGGGGGAGAGAAATGGGTGTGAGAAGCAGAGACGGAAAATGAGTGCGGTTGAATGTGTGTGTGTGTATGTCTGAGAGAGAGAGAGAGGGGGAAAGAAGAGAAATGAAGGAATTGCAAGAAGTGTGTGAGGTTGGATTCGGGTGAATAGCAAGTAAGGGCAATGCCACTCCACTTCCCAACTCATTTCCCTTCCTCGTGCTTCTTTTTAACATTACTCTTGCGGAAATCTTCCCTTGCATACTCCTCTCTCTCTCTCTCTCCCTCTTAGCTCCCTCTCCGTCTTTCTCTTCTCCCCCTCCCGCACGCACACGAGCACACGTTTCTCCTCCGACCACGTCGAGATTCTCCATTAGACTACTGAATACTGCATTCTCGCACCCCTTTTCTCACTCGAAACTCCGCCGCAAAACTACAAGGACCTTATCTTCGACTCTCCATATCTCTTGCCGCCTTCTCTCCCACGTCCTGTTCCCCTCCCCTCCTCCTCTCATCTTGCTCCTCCCTCTCTTGCCTAATCTTCCTAACTCACTCTTCTCTCGCGTCACCACACTCCTTCCGTCTCCTGCCGCCGAATTCTTCGTTGGTATTCCCGTTTTCTCTCAGGTTTCGTCGTTCTTGTGATTTGATATTTCTATCGCTTTCATGTACTAGACGCTAAAGCGTGCCGATATCTGATGAAATTTAGTAAAACCTTAACCGCGTCGTCGTCAGTTATTTGGACTCTTATGTGCAAACAAGGAGAGTTTTTTTTTTTTAAATATAGGTACTTATATTTTTAAAAAAGCCATCTCGCCGTAGTCTCCGACTGTTTTTAATTAAGGAGAGAAGCGATGAATCGGATATTATGGCGGATTTTTTATCGTCCCCACTTCACCCATTAGTCTGCCCCTTAACCGCGGGAAGAACGTATGGCCACGAACTACCCCTTAAAATGTGGTTCCTCTTAACTTGAACGTTGTAGAAGCAGCTCACTGGACACAAAAAATAAAGGGCATTTCGAATCGATATCTCGGTAGTCTAACTTGAGCTCTTAACACCTGGAGGTACCAATGGGATTGTGCACGGCGTGGCAACTTTGCTGTTCAGTGATTGGCTGGAGACATTTTTTTTGGGAGAGTTCCTCCACTTGTTTTTCTCGGCTCTCAGAGCTCGAATTAGACGCTATGATACTCATCCCCTCGTCTGACTCACTCGCCTCTGCTTCGCTCTCCTTTACGCGTTCTGATCGCTTCTAAGAGGATAAGTTTTTCCTTTCGGTCAATCATGCTCCATTCTAACGTAATGCTTTGTGTCGCTTAAAACTTTCAGTACCATTTATTTTCTTACATGGGCCACTTTTCCTCCCTCCATCTTCTATTCCACCTTACTGCAATCTGCTTCACCCCTCCTACTATATCTCTCTCTCTCTCCTTTATCCTTTTTCTCTACTTAACGCTATATCCTCGCCTTCAAATCTCAAATCTCAATTGGATCCATGAATGCCTGTGTAAGTCTCTCAAGACTCCTACCTCTTTCCTTTCTCTCTCTCATTCGCCTCCCCTTTCTCTAACCCCTTTTCTCTCTCTCTCTCTCACACTACGACCGCCTCTTTTCAAGCGTTTTCGCACCCCCTTTGCTCCTTCCGCCATCACTCTACAACATCTGTATCCGCAATACCGCATTCCTCCTTCCTTCCCAATCTCGGGACCATTGTTCCCTTAAACTCCGGCCATTCGTCTCCTTAAGAACTCTTCCTCCCGAGATCTTCTCCCTCCCTTTATCTCTCCACTTTGCCGTTATACTGCTCCACCCTCTTCCTCACTTCATTTCCTCTTTACAGTTGCGTGTCTCTCTCTCTCTCTTGATACAGCACCTTAAGCGACAATCTAAGATCTAAGTCTCTTATTACTCCATATGTTATTTATGAAGTGAGTTAGCATTAAAAGCTAAGTGCGTAAGGAGCTGTCGTTAATTATTTCAGAATCCCAAGGTGTTTTACCATACTGTGTCACCTAAGTTAACACATTCTCTAACATTAAACCTTTATACAAATCTTCGATACGTTTGATTTGTTTGCTTCTACACAATAGATATATATTTTTGGAGTGGTATTCAGCATTAATATTAACCGTAATAATTGCACTAATTAATTACCGTAGTCATTTTTATAGAAAGACTCTTTGGAAGATTTTATTTAATTTTTTCAAAAAATTACCATTATGGTTATGGAAAATAACAATCATTACGGTACTAAACATTCCTTCAGAATTTAGAGTAAAGAATCGTCTCATTGAAAATAATTTGTCAAAGTCGAAAACGAGAAAAGTGATAAATAAAATCCAAAATTACACATTTCCTCTTAGCTACCGTGTGATTCCAAGTTGTAGATACTTTTTATGCATAATTTCCATTTATGATTGAGGAATTTAATTTAATCCCTCCATATCCCTCGCATATTAACTTCTTCAAACTATCTCATTTCATGATTTTCTATTTTAAATTACACGCTGAATGAAATCATATTCGTGAAAAAGGGCTGTACAAATAAATGATAGAACGGTACGGTTTAATTGAATATCAAAATGAATTTATGTTTACCTGCTTCTAGATTTCATCCCGGAATGAAAGCAATACCGAAGGAGGCCGGTTAATACCCGGATTGAAAGTAAAATAACGCGAGTCGTTAAAAGTTCCATCTACAGCGCCGCAAAAAAAAGCAGGATAAGGAAAACGGATACCAGCAGCTAAAACACCTTTGCTAATTCCAAAATCTCCCCGTTCTCCCCCAGCTACTGAAACCGGAAAACGCGTACAGAAGAACAATGGCTTTAAAAAGTTTCCCACTTAATTGGAATGATATACGGGAGACACCATCTGAAACTTCGTCAGCCGAATTAAATACGTAAAACTCCCACGAACTTGATATCGAAAGAAATAACCATTACATACATATAGAATTATCTTTCTCTTCCCTCCTCCCAGAGTAACACATCCTACCGTTAATTTCCGCAGGGGTTCGTAACAATGACCGTTTTCGTCCTATCTCTCTTGAAAAAAAACTCCCGAAGTAGGGAAGAGAAAGAGAGAAAGTGAGAGAGAATATTTTTCGTCGCTTTCTCTGTCATCTCTACGGAACCTTCGCGCGTAAACAATAGGAGATTCCCATGGAAAGCCACGGGTGTAATATATGTCGTTCCCCCTCTCTCTCTCGTTCTCTCTCTGTCCCTCTCTCTCTTGCCCGCGAATTCACACGCACCGACATTTTTTAAAAGTCTAAAAGGGGTACCACACACACGCACGCACAAACAAACGGATCCCTTTAACCCTGTGAGATGAGAACAAACTCCCGGGAGTCAGGGAATAAAGGAACCGACGGAGCAGAGGTTGTTGAATTATTGTTGTTCATTTGTCTTCATTTGCGTGTGGGAATCGTTATCTTAATACGTTAGGAGGAGCGGGTGGAGGTTGGGAAGGAGGAGGGGGAGGAGGGAAGGGGGGGGGGGGGTCGCGTTGAATTAGAAAGAAGGTTTTAGAGTTGGATTGGGACAGAGGTCGGGTAGAGATAAAAGTGGCGGGAGAGGGTTTATTTTTTCGTGGGGAGGGTGGCGGATGGAAAAGGGTGATCGTCGAAATTGAGGAAAGAGGTGGAGGAAAGGATGGGACGGCGCGAAGAAGGGAAAAATAGCAGACGAACGCCGAAAAAATGGGTAAAAAGAATAGGATTAATTTCGGTAAGCGCTAGGGATGGACGGAGGAGGATATTATTGCACATTATAATTATTTCAAACCATTCGTAACATAATCTAGTCGGCGTACTTTTAGAAGTGAATGTTGTACCCTGGAATTTTGGGAAAATCGTGAGAACCACACTGGAAAATTTAGGGCGGTGAGCCGCCAATACTTTTTTAAAGTATTAAGTTCTCCATGTCACGAAAATTGTTGGAAAACGCTGGGCCATTTTACACTACGCATCTGACCGGTTCTTTCTCAAGAGAGCGCAGGAAAAAAATCTTCGACACCGCACAACTTTTATCTAGAAAATGCAGGTTTTCCGAGAAAGTTCCTACTGTTCCTCAGAACCCCACATCACTCAACCACTTGACTCTCCGCGCCAGAGAGTAAGAGAGATTGCTAGCTATTTTCGAGAACCTAAAAGCGGGAAAAAGTGTGTGTGTGTGTGTGTGTGTGAGAGAGAGAGAGAGGGAGAATGACTCCTTCTCCCGTTATTGGCTGGAACGAAATGAAGACAAGTGAGCCCGATAGAATAGGACCTCCACCTCACCCGTTCCTATCCATTTCGAAGCGACGACCCCGCCCACGGAACGCTCTTTTTCCCTACGACGCCCATTTCTTTCTCTCTCTCTCTCGCCTTGATACGTCAAGGACTAAAATTCATCGCGTTCCTTCCATCCCTTTTGTGTGTTGGGGAGAAAAGAAGGAATTACTAATTCGATTTCCCTCGATCTAAGGTCATAGAAGATAAGGGATGGAGAGAGGAGAGAGAAAACGATGGAGAAAAAGAGGAGAGAGATAAAGAAGAGAGAGTGAATGGGAGAAAATAGGTCGACTCACGCACGGTGGAGGAAATGGAGTCGGAGTTATGAGACACCCAGGAAAGCGATCGCGGAGAAAGCCTCGCGGCCATTCGCGCTCGCCTATATCTTCTCGCGTTACTTTACCGTTCCGTTGTATTCCTATCCTTCGCCGGAAAAAATAAGCTCCAAGGAATTCTCTTTTGCTCTCTTTCTCTCTCTCTTTGTCTCCTCCCCTATACCTTGTTCACAGTGCCCGAAGGAGTACTCTCTCCGTTCTGCACGAATTCGGTGACAAGTTTCAATTTTCCAAAGATCCTTTTACACGTCGTCCATGAGGAGCGTTATTTTGAGCCATAGGGCAAGGTTTATTCTCTTCGTATTCGTGCGCTGAGTGAAAACGAAATCTCGTCGTGATAACGGGAATAAACTTTGCATCCGTGTTATTTTGAAAATGTCGAGTGGAAAAATATTCTCTATTTTCATACGATTTTAACGTAAAAGTTTTTAGTTTCTTCCCAATAGTTTTACCTTCATTGGGAAAATGAGATTTTAAGTGGTATTCGCACAGGATATCCACCATAATTCAATAGGGATTTAAATATTTTTTACCGTATGACTCATAGTTATTACTTCATGGAATTATCTGTGTTTGAGATGTATCTGAGTCATAGTTCTTGGTTAATATATGTCGTTTCTGCTGTTGAATTTCGGTATTTAATTTTAATTATTCTCTTCCATTGCTAATGAACTTGAATATCTTTTTATTTATAACTTCGAATAGTATGACTTTCTGGTTGCAGATTCACATTCAAAATATTTTTCATTTGCTGCTGTAAGAATAAATATTTGATGTTTGCATGGATTCAGGAAGAGATTTCTGAGAACTAAAATTCCATGACTGCGCGACTCTAAAATATATTAAGTTATACGGTAATATAAAATTGAGGTCTCAATATTATATATATCGTATACACTATAGAGTATAAATAAGTTTTTTGTTTTTGTGTTGCGTTTCCCTGCATATTTAAACTTCATTTATGTTTAATGCTTTATATTCGGTTAATTAATGCAATGCGATATAAAAATTTCCTCTCACGAACTTGGCGATGATAACTTATTTCTGGGCAATGTCGCCGTGATCGAAAATCAGTTTTCTAATCCTTTTTCTCTCCACGATAAGTGCGCCCAGATACGAAAGACAATCCAATTTTTCATCCGTTTTAATAAAATAAACGAAACACGATACACATCAGGAAAAGAGAAGGGCGAATCACGCGAGGCGCCTTTAGAAAGGAGGAGTGTTGGAAGCCACCCTTTAAATCAAATCAAGCGTCCAAATATCTCGAAAGAGTCGGGTATCGTTGGGAGGATTCCCTTCGCGTGTGCAGTCATGACTCATCGGAATTCTCTCTCGTGAAAGGACGAGGCGCGGAGTCAGGGACGGAACTTAAAAAAAAAAAAAAAAGTAACGCGAGGCGAAAAAGAGGAAAGGTCGAGGACCCCCCAAAATGCATATCGAAGGTCAGTCAATCCTTCTCGTCCCGATATAATATATGTATGTACAAAAAAATTCCTATCGAAACGATTCGCGATTTCGAAGCTCGCGGAATAGAGGGGACGTTGCCAGCCGAATACGAGAAAGAGAAAAAAGAGGCGGAGAGAACTTTGTAGATACTTCCTCGCAATGTGCTTTTTGTATACGTGCGGTAGCATGGACATCCGGGCGATGCATTTCGTTAAGTAGGTCAATGCGAAGATTTGGCGCAGCCGACGTTAAAAGAAGGGCGGAAGACAGCGGAGGAGGGGTGAAGAGGAGTAGGAGGATGACCGTAAAACTGTCTTAGATTTTATGGTTTGTTTGATCGGAAGAAGGATCCCATTCCTACTTAATGGAACGCACTGTCGTCCGAGTGCAATGAGACATGCACACTACTTGGAGATTATTTCTGCCTCAGCTAGTGTGGAGTCAGGGTGACGTGGCGAGGCCTGTTCAAAGTTGATCTTAGAGTTGCTGACGAAATGATATAAAATCGATAATAAGGTGGCGTCTCGGACGTTTTATTGTGTAAGGATCAATGTCATACAGTATAATAAGATGGAGAAATAATAAAACAACTAATATCGGCGCTTTAAATGTAGCCAAAATAGCATGATGAATCAGACAGAGGTAGGTATACAACATAGTATATCCATTTCAGCCATGGATATACAGTCCTTGTCTATAAAAAAATTATCATTTCATGATAAATTTCAAGTATCGATACTTTGCCATACCACAGATTGATATATTGTAATACCACATAGTATATCCATTTAGCCATGGATATAGAGTCCTTGTCATTAAAAAAATTATCATTTTATAATAAATTTCAAGTATCGATACTTTACCATACCACAGATTGATATATTGTAATCCGTCATTGTCTAAAATCTGAGAAATTTTTATTTATAAACTAGATCTTATAAACTGACATACGGTGATGGATTTCTGCCGTTTTAAGGAAGACCCAATTTTTTGTTATCGCGCATAATAGAGTGCTGTGGTATCTTGGATTCTCTAGATGAAATTTTCAATTTTAAAACGTATTTTGTAAGTATATAAAAATTATAAACTTTATTAATATTTATTTCATCAGCTGTGCTCTTAATATTTTATAAGTATTATATTTTATTGTAGAATTTGATTATATCTATTAGTCAAATTTTATCTAATGCGATACCCATACATTAAACTTCGCAGAATTTGTTTTACATACAAAATGACTCTATATTCAGGGGCGGCCCGAGGAATTTTGGCGCCCCGGGCGGGATAGCACTCCAGCGCCCCCTTCCGTAAATGTTTGTTGATGTGTTTACAAATTGCATGTTAATTTATTCATCGCTCCATAAAACTTATTGATAATGAAAAAATAAAAGGAATGCCATAAGATTCCAGCCTCTTTCACGGTTTAAATTGCCGTCCGATATTTATTCGACTGCAAGTAATGCATGGATTATTGATCAGGATAGCGCCCACAACATTTTGGCGCTCTGGGCAGCCGCCCTGCTGGCCCGTATCTCGGGCCGGTCCTGTCTATATTGACACTTAAATGAGTTAAAATGGAATTTATTTGTTCGTATGATGGAGGTTTTTCTTCTATGACCAATCAGGCTATACACGGCTAAACATGAAGCAAGAAAATAAAAATTGTGTATAAATATATTCAATGCCTCTCTGTCTTCAGCCACGAAAATATCTCAAGTCTCCTGTTAAGTACACGCGTGAATCTTCTTTGCGAGGGCGCGCAAAACTAATTTACAGTTTACCTCGAATACGTTATGGAGAAGGATCACTAATTAACCACGCTCGAATTCTCCGGCCGTCTCTCCGAAAGGGTATTAATGAGGACCGGTATAGTTAGCGATCCTTCGTCTAACAAACACACGCGAGCGCACGCACTATAGCTCTAACACTCGCGCATGGAAGCTTCCCTTTTTACCACACATACGCACACACACGCTGCAAAAAAAATTCAAACGCGTATGCTACCCCTTCTCCCCTTTAACTATATACCGTTCGCTCCCTCTAATTAGGATACGAAAACGCTTTCGACACACCTCCTTGGATCCACTTAAAACAATCCGCGATGATCCTTACGCCAAGAAGGCCTGCCAGGAGGAAAAGGGAGGTTGGAGGGATATCCTCGTAATTAAACCTCGAGAGGTGGAGAAGTGTTCCGTGCAGGACGAGAGAGAGAGAGAGAGAGGGACCTCCTCTAAAAGAGAAGCGAGAAAGGGCCTTTTAGGGGGATGAGTCTACGGGTCCTTCTTGTGAAAGTAAGGAGGGACCCGCAGAGAGGGAGACGGGGACGGACCATCGCCCGCGCCACTTTACTCATTTTCGGCAACCCAGCCCTCCTATTCCACCTCCCCCGCCGCACCTTAAGGCCCGAAGTGTGGATGCGTGAAGGGGCGATGTTGATATCCACGACGAAAAGGACTCATCTCTCTCTCTCTCTCTGTCTCTCTCCCGCCTAACACTTTTGAAAGGGCAGAGGCATGTCGGCGACAGTGCTTCAAAGGGAAGACTTAGATGGAACGAGGGTTTGAGGAGAGAGAAGAGCGCGCGGCGTGTTGAAAGACTGGAGAGAAGACGGCGAGAAGAGAGGAGTACAGTAGTAGTAAGTCTGAGAGAGAGAGAGAGAAGGGAAAAGCTCTTGCAAGAAAGGATAGTCGTCGTCCCCCCTCTCTCTCCACTTCCTCACTCCCCCCTCCTCACCACAACACCCTCCCTCTTCCCCCTTCCTTCCTTTTAGCCTTTGGGGGCACACCGTGGCGCGTATAGAGGATCACACGGAGCACTTGCGTCTCTCTTGGTCCACTCGTCCGAAAACGCGTTTAGCCTTCGGAGTCCTCGGGTTCCAACAGACAAAGGGAAGAAGTAGAGAGGGGGAGAGAACGTCTTAGCGTCGTGTCCTACTGAAACCTCCCAAGGAATGAGCTCGGGAGGGGCAGGAGACGGAAGGAAGAGAGGTGGTAAATGAAAGGAGAGGGGCAGATGATGATGGAGAGTGGAGGAGAGAAGTGAGAAAGGAGAAGAGAGTGAAGAACAGTGGATAGGGAAAAGAGATATGAAAAGGAGGAAGGAGGGAAAATGAAAAAGAGTAAGATGGAAGAGAGAGCGAAAGTAGGAAAAATCTGGAGAGATGTAAGGGTGTAAGTATGGATAGGAGAGAGGGTCGCAAAACAGAATTGGAAAGATTAATCTGTGACGTTTCCAAGTTTCATTATTCTCGCTTTAATTAGATCTTTCTTGGAAGAAGCTGCGAAAGAAAAGAGTAAAGTTTGTTCTCCCTTTGCCGTCATTATGCTCGCACTGGTTCATCTCTTCTAATGTATATCTTCTTCCTAAATGTGTGTACACGCTGGACAACATCGCTTCAACTTGGCAACTTTCAACATCGTCTCCAACATCGAAAGTTGTTGAAATGAGGTTGAACAGCTTGTTGCGCGTCCACAAAGCGGTCGATTTCTTTTTCAACATTTCAACCTTTCAGACCAGTATTCGTCATGGCCTCAACGAGTCAGGAGATCGCTGCAGCGTGCTGTGCTGCTTCTGTTATCATTGCGAAAAGAAGAAAAACGCGTCGTTGGTGGAATAACCAATTTCTGAGCAGTGCGTGTGTTGGTCTCATGACCGAACTGCAAATGGAGGAATCTCCCCTTCTGTTTCTATCCCTGTAGTCTTTACAACTTGCATCCCACAAGTAAGGGCATGAACGAAAACTTTCGATAAAGAGAAAGGTTTTCTCATTGGTCCACCTGCTGAACAAAGAAGTTGGAATTTGACAAATAAATAATGGGTTAAGTAAAAAAATGAAAACAATACATTAAATTTTTTGCCTTTATGAAAAATGTGGAATTTGCGCGGGAGAACGAAAAAAGTTGTTCTAAGTGAAAGGCAAAACGCATAATTGACTCAGACGCATGCGCAGCGAGTATCGGGTGGTTGTGCGGTACGGTTGAAGGATCGGGAAATGGCCTTGCTTCCCATTTTGAGCGGACAACTATTCAAGAAGGCGATTCCTTTGAAGTTTTGCAGACCGATGTTGTCGACGATGTTGGCGAGTTGAAAGGGTGTTGAAAGTTGCCGAGTTGAAGCGATGTTGTCCAGTGTGTACATACCTTAAGAATTCCTTTTAACCATTCTGTTCTTCATCTCCTCTGCTATATCCTCCTCCATAGGCCTTGACTACCACTTTCTCCTCAATTCCTCATATCCCTTATTCCACAAAATTGTTCCTCCAATTTTCATGGTCATTCATGGTGACTTGTTTTATTTTTGACTTCGGCACAGAATTTTAACGGATATTATACGTGTTTTATTATTTCATTAGTCATGTCGTTTAAGTCAGATATGCCGTATATTTCCCTTCAATTTTGAAAAAGTTTTAACTCGTACTGATTATTTTTACACAGTGTTAATGTTATCTGTTGCGGTTGTATGCATGGGATACTAAAAAGTACGAATTTTGTCTTAGGTGATCTGTCTCTCAATCAATTCTCAGAGGTTTTTACGTGATTGGTTTCATATTTTACATTAATGCTACCATAATTATCGCATCAAAGGATGTTTGCACGCCGTTATACTTCTCATCAGCGCTAGATGTCTCTGTCACATTCTATTGCTTGGAATTGATAAGTGTAGGCCGTTTATAATCGGCACCATTAGACAAGTCTTGAATTCAGTTTTGGTTCAATTATGTGAATTATGGATTAAAGCCGAGTAATATTGACGGTAATTAAAAGTAAGCAAATTTAAAGTTTGTAGGAACGTTTAACTGAGGAAGTGTAATTAATGATAAGTACACCATTATATATATCATCCAGCGTCCAAAAGAGTTAATGAAAAAAGTATGTTTAGTAAATTTATTTAATGAAATGTGCATCAATGTAAAAGGGTGTAATGTAGTTAAGTATAAAAGGTTTTAAAATTTTTACAATTTAAGCTCTTTTCTCCAATCTTTTTTCATTTGCCACCTTTACCCTCTCTGGATATATTTTTCCTCATATTACTTATATTCTTTTACGCTGTCACCCTTTACAAACGGTAAAAACATTTATTTCAGGCTCACTCCCTCTATTACAACACCTCAGATATTCTCTCTTCCATCTCCCTCAGGGCCGGTTTCAGTTTAAAAAATGTGTAAGCCAGGTAAAAATTTGCCGCCCCTCTGGATATCAAAGGCATGAAATTATATTAATGATATACAAAAAAAAAAGAAAATGAACTTATTTTACTGTTTTATTTTTTCAAAAAAATATTCAGCTAAATATTTTCAGAAAATAGAAATAAAACATTCACTGACCTTATAACAAAATTAATATGTAATCATTACATTACCGAATATTTTTATGTTGCAACTTAACGAACCCAGTTTCCGAAAAGGACGGGATTGTTTTTTCGGGTTTTTTATTGGCAAAGTCATTTATCAGGGATCAGAGAGGGAAGCTACGTGCAAAAGGTAGAGATCCCGAATGTTAAATAGTTGCACAAAGATGCAAACCCCGAGTAATCAAAATTTCTAATATTGGAGGTTAACTGTATTTGGAGCGGGAAGGTTATTGGAAATTACAATGCTTAATCCCTAAAAGCACATGAAACTTAACGGTATAGATATTGATTTTGAGTGTATATATTACGCTAAAGAGGTTAAGGAAAGTGCACAGTGTATCGGCGTGTTTTAGACACTGTAAAACTTTGAAACGTTCACCTTACCGCCCTTCTTAGTTGACACCTATAAAAGGTAGGTTACGTCGCTTACACCTTGAACCGACCCTGAATATAAATGACATATCATGGCGAAAATATAATTTTTTCGCGATGTTTTCAAGTTCTATGCAATAAATCTTTTAAAAAAATGAAAATGTAAAAATCCGAAATATTGATTTTTCCGCCCCTCTGAAGTGTCGCCTACGTATAAGGGACCGCTTACGTCGCTTACGCCTGAAACCGGCCCTGCTCCCTCCCTTTCTACTTCTTCTTCCCCTTTGGCTCACCCTCGACGCCTTTTTAAGACGCATCCAAGAGAGCGTGAAAGGGAAAGAGGTGCTGGAAACATGCTTCTCCCCGTCCTCCCTACTTCCCGCCCATCTAGCTGCCTCTCTTAACTCTCCATCTCGTCCTCGCAGGATATGTACCCTAGGGGTTCGCTATCCTTAATGTTGAAACACAAAGCTCTGGGCGGGTTAAGGGGGTGGGGAAGTGGAGGAGAATTGTAGGGAGAGGAGGGGTAAGCGAGAGAGGGGGGGGGGGGGGGGGGAATAAAACTGTTGGGGTCATCGAATCGAAAAATACTTGTTCTCTATCGGGGAATATTCCATCTCCATCTGTTTTCCCTTCTTTTCTCTCCTCTCTCTCTCTTTCTCTCTCTACCCTTGGCCCCCCACAACGGAAGACATGCATTAGGGAGCGTTGACTCGGATCGACGTGGAAAGATTTGGGTTTCTTTTTTTCTCGGGTTTGTTAGCTCATGGACGGTGAGACAGAGATTTTTTCGGAAACTTTGAGAAAAATTAGTTCTCAGGTCAAATTTCTCGTGCTCTAGGACAGGGATCTGCAACCTTTTCAGCCTTGATGGCGCATTTACATATTCAGAGAAGGATCGCGGGCGCCAATTGGAGGTACACAGAAAAATAAAGGAACATTAATAAATAGGTTCGATTCCTTGTTGTATTTACAAACATAAATATATTGATTTGGATGCAAAATTTATTAACAATTAAGGAGGAGAATCTTGAAATTATTTAATGTGAAACTTGATTTTGTACTTCTTCGGTCAGCTCGTCGTAATCAGGAATGTAATTTGAACAAGCTGCTCGTAGGCAGTCGTCAAGATAGACATCAGTCAAACCTGATCGAAGCTTAGATTTAATATGATTCGCAGTAGAAAACAGTGTTTCGCATAAATATGTCGATCCAAAGCAAGTGTAAATTTTTAGAGCAGTAGTTCGTAGCACTGGATATTTATCTTTAGCAAAGAGATTCCAAATGTTTTCCTCTTTAAAATAACCTTTCAAGGATATATCATTACGGAAGAAAGTGATCTCTAACTCAATCTCTTCAGTTGTTACACTTTGAAATCTTGATCTGAGAGAGAGAGCAAGCTCAATGACATTAACACTAGAACGGCCGGCCTTAGCCTGCCCCCTTGGACGTCCACGGGGATCAATTTGATCCCTTGCGAGTTATCAGCAAACCTATGCGTAACAAGCAGAGGGATGAAGTCATAAAATGAATGCCGCTATATTTAGAGGCCATTTATATACTTAGTTGCTTTTGGAGACCATTAATGCAGTGTATAGTCCATGTCAAAACAATATTAAAAACACATTTTAGCATTAATACGATCAGATAATTTATTATTTGGCCTCTTTCCAACATATTTGAAATAAAATCGTCCAAGAATTCAAGAAAGAATCCGTACTGAAGAATGGAAGACATCTTTTGTGAAGGTACATAGAACAACAAAAGTGTAAGTGAAACGAAAATAAGCAATGCCTGTAAGAATTATAATGACACATTCAGTGACAAATTCTCATATGTAAAGTCACCTTTCTAGGTTGCAATTACGTATGTGATGTACAGTCTCACTAAAAATGATAGATACATTGCATACAATCTGCCTCAGAACGAAATTTACTAGACAAATTTGCATCCTCGTCAATTCCAGTAGACAGGCCGAAACGAAACAACTAGAAGGAACTACGCAAAAACAAGAGCGTGAAGGGAGGGGAAGAGGAGGGATGGAGGAGAGGGGAGCAGCCACGTGAGGGGTGCGCCGTAGTCAAGTGTGACGAGCGACAATGAAAGTGATGTCATCAAAGAATATCAGTGGATGACCGCTAGCCTTGTTTTCTTCGAAATTCGATCGTAGGTACTGGGGGATCAAAATGATCCCCGTGGACGTTCGAGGTAAATTTATGATTTATCTATAAAATAGTGGACTGCGATGGTCCCGCTCTTATGCAGACAAAGTAGGTACTAAATGATGAAAAGTCACAGGAGGAAATAACACTGTCGCTTCCCGTTATCAAATGGCATCCATCTCAAATCAAGAAAGGATAAAAATGATCCCCTTGGACGTTCTAGTGTTGACAGGCATAAATGGATTCAACAAAAATGCAACGACTGCCTCCAAAGCACAGAACTCACCAAATCTACTATTAAATTCTTGCAGGAGATCATCAATATGACGAACGAAAGGAAGAGGATCAAATTCCTCTTTTATATTTTCTACTATTAATTTCAAATTGGATAACTACACAAACGAATTTCTAATGATATGAGTTTTCCATAAATTTAGTTTACATTTGAATGAATTCACTGCAGGTACTAATCATTACAACAAGCTTACGATTTTTACCCTGTAAATCTAAATTTAACATATTCAATTTTTCAGTTACACAGGTCAAAAAAGCAAGATCTAGTAACCAAAGACTATTCTTTAGTTCAGAATTCCTTAATTTCTCTTATGAGGCCAAGAAAACTTTGGAGGGCTTCTCCTCTGCAGAGCCACCTCACATCCGTATGGAATAAGATATCCCCGTAAACAGCTTCTTCATCATTTGAAAATGATTTAAATAAACGATGACTTGTAGCCGATGATTTGACTGAATTAATAATTGTTGTTACAGTAATAATTACATATTGAAATTTCAAGACTTTTGCACACAGTGCCTCTTGATGAATGATTCAATGATATGATAAGAAGTCTGGCAAAGAATTCTCCTTACGACAAATGGCGAGAAAACCGTTGTTACATCCAACCATTGAGGAAACTCCATCAGTTGTAATGACCACCAACTTTTAGAGAGGGATATTATTTTTCTTAGTATAATCCTTGAAAACACCGTAAATATCTTCTCCCCTCGTCCGCTCTCGAAGAGGGAGTATTTTTAGGAATTCTTCCTTTACGGTGAAATTGTCTAAAGCCATTTTATAAAAATTGCCAACTGGTCGATATCCGTAACATCCGTGGATAAATCTAATTGCAGTGGATAAAAATGCTTACTCTTCTAAATCCTGAATTAACAGCGATTCTAAATTACTAGAAATGTTTTCTACTCTCCTCGAAATATGTAGTTGTGTTTGAAAAGGGAATTTTGCTGATGGATGTCGTTATTTCACTTTCATTCTTAAACCCATTAAATAGCGATTCAGAACCAGATAACATTGCTCCTTTGATCATTTCGCCGTATTGGAATGGTTTTTTCCGTTTGGCTAACACATGAGCAATTTTGAATGATGTAACCGTTATGTTTTTAGCGGGCGCCAAAATGTACCATGAAGGCGCCATGGCGCCCGCGGACGCCGCGTTGAAGGGCCCTGATGTAAGAGGTTGAAGTTCATGGAAATTTTTTTTTTAACTTTCAGAAGAAGTCGGATCCATTTCAATCTCAAGATGTGAATTGGGAATATCTTTTAAAGGACTTTGCTTGAGTTGCGTAAATGCCCTGAATTTTTAGTTTATTCATCAAATGAAGTATTATGATTTCTGTGGCGAATAAACGTTAACGTAAAAAATGCATTGAATTGAAGGAATAAGCGAATTCGAAGAACGAGTGTATAGCAAAAGACTTTGTCTCCTCGCATTGACCTTTAGCTAAAGTTGAAGCCTATAGTCTTACGTTTATGCATGAACTGTACTTTAGTTTGCGATATAAGCTTCAATGTATTTCATGCGGTGGATAATTATCAATACTGAGTGGGTAAGTTTTGAATTAAAGGTTTAACCAAAAACAAAATAAAATCACCAACAGCATTGAATAAAGCGACGTGCCGAATGAGGAAGGTAGCGATGCGGATAAGAGCGATTTGGTGGTTAAAAGGACGTTACATACAGACATTTTTGTTTAAAAACGAAACGCTTGTCTAACATACTTACACGAATATTATATTTGAAATAGGCTGAATTTGATGGATGGGATTTATTCCAGCCGTTATTAATTAAATCTGAGATAACTGTGAAATTGCCTTTGACGTTGAATTAACAAACACAGCAGACGCGCTCTCAGTCTTAACATAAAGCCTCTCCGATTTCTTCCTGGCCCCATGTCGTGATCACGTGATGGCTGGTCGAAAGTGGCCGAGCGGGAGGAGAGAGGGAAGAAGCGAGGGAGAAATGGAAGGAAGAGGGAGAAGCAGGTGGAGGAGGGAAGGGGACCTTTCCAAAAAGAAACCTTGATAAAGGGGGGAGAGAAAACCCAACGGAGGAATTTGACAAGGTGAAAGGTGGTGTTTTGAGATTTCATTTTACAAGGAAAAAGTTGGGGGAGGGGGTAAGAGAAAGTATGGCGTGGGATATGGCGAGGTGGGAAAGTAAGTGGAGGGGTTGGTCTCTCTCTCTCTCTCTCCCTGACCAAAGAAGAGGTTAAAAGGTGAGGATGAGAGATGCGAGTGAAAATAGAGGGAAGAAAAAGAGAAAGGAATAGGGTAATATTAGGAAGGAGGGTGAAAGAGGGGAGGTAGAGGAGAGAGAGAGAGAGGGTTAGGCAGCGAGGGAGAGGGAAGGGGAAAATTATCAGGCTTTTACTCAGAAAAAGAATGGAGGAATAAGAGAAGGGAGATAAAGAGGAGAGAGAAGGTATATAGGGCTAAGAGGAGAGAGAGAGGGGTGGATTGGGAATAAGTGAGGGGTGGTAGAACAAAGGTAGAAACAGGTGAAAATGAAGGGAAGAAGTTACAAGGTAGAGAGAGAGAGAGAGGTATATATAGATAGAAGGGAGAGTGGATCGGAGAGGGAGAGTGGGGTGTAAAATGGAAGGAAGGAGGCGAACAGATGTGTTTAGGAGAAGGGAAGGGATTCCAGGAAACACTTTGGTATGAAAGGGTCCGATTTTGAACTCTGCAAGGCTTCAGCGGAGGAGGAAAGAATTTCATCCGCAGACGTAAGGGAGGAATAAGTCGACATGGGGAGGGAGGTGGAGAAAAGCGGGAGGTGGGAGGGAGAGGAATATGGGGTGGGGTGGGAGGAGGATAGAAGGGCGAATGTTTTTAAGGGAAGGGAGTATTTAGGAGAGAGAGAGAGAGGTGGGAGAAAAAGGAGAGAGAGAGGTCAAGGGGGAGTGAAAAGGAGAGGAGAAAGAGAAGGAGAGAAAGAGAGGTCTGTGTGAAAGGGCCGGTATGGTAGGATAAAATGAGGGAGAAGGCAGCCTCAGCAGAATAAATTTTCCGGGAATCTCTTTGTGGTGATATGATTCGGGATCTCTTGTGTGTCCCTTTCACAGGTTCGGTAGGGAGCCTTATGTTTTTCTCTCTCTCTACTCGTCTCTCCTATATATGTATGTACGTGTGTGTGTGTGTGTGTGTATGTGTGTGTGTGTGTTTGTGTGTGTGTGCATAATTATATATATATATATATATTCTCGAGAAATTACGCCACTCATGAAGAAACGATTCATTCCTGTCAGTCCCGTTATGATTTTCTCAAAAATCCCTGCTTGATGATCGAAAGTACCGAAACAAATTTTTATTATAGGGTTTAATTAGTTGCCTGTGTGAATCCGTCATTCAAAGGTCTTCATGGAAAGTTAGTTTTTAGTCAAATTTTGATTTGGAAAATAATCGTATACTTTTATGATAAACCAATATCACCTTATTTGATATTTTAATTCACCACTGTGACAATAATCGATTATTAAATTGTTTCACATATTACTAGATATTGCCACAGAACCCGAAAATCTCTCTTCCGCCAAGTGGTGTTAGACCAGCACACCTATATTTCTATAATGAATTACCCTTTTTAAAGACTGCGTAAGCAAGTAATTCACACTTCTTTTTTGTGGTGAACCGTAATTTTGCATTTAAAATATCAGTTGGAATTATTGTTTTAAATTGAAATTTTCTCTCTTTTTTTAAACGAAAGATTTTTATCAACATTTCAATTCCTTTAAAAATGTGATTGTGAAATTACGTTATTCTTAACATTACTTAAATGTTAATCGCTTTTTAATATTTATACATTTATTATACAAGGACTAGTTCAAATGAAATCTATAAATACTGATCAAAATAACAAAGAACGAACATATTATGTAGTTTTATTTAATTTTATCATTGAAATTCGTAACAAATATGCTAATAATGTACCCCTTTATATATATATATATATATATATATATCTATAGGCAGTAAAATTTTAAATAGTAAAATAAAGCCCGAATGCATAAGTACGTTGTTTTATTTCTGTTACTTTTCAAACGTATCCCGTGCGTCCAGTGGGTGGGATGGGTCAAAAGTGGGTAAGGAATAAAAGTTTAAATCACGGACTCGTTTTATTTTGGTGTAAAAGTTTAAACTAGTATAAATAGGAGTAGCTTTTATATGTGCGATCATGATTATATTCCTATCATGATTATATTTCTATTTTTAGTATGACTATAATATTCCATTGATCATCCAAGGCAGTTTAGGCATTTTATATTTTATTGAGTTAAAAATTAAAAAATCTTTATAATTTAACATACGATACCGATTATATTTGAATAATTAACTGGCGATCGCATGGGTAAATATAAAAAGAGAACCCGTATAATTTATTTTGTAGGTATCGCAAAAGTTAGTCTCTGAGCTCAGGATCTATGCGAAAACTCATCGCACGAACAATCGACGCCTGTTTTAAACAAATCACACAGACCAGGAAACGTTCAGGAGCATAAAATAAGACACCAGCCTTCCTTCCCTATAAGGGTTCATCGACCCCCTTAGACGTGGCGGTCCCTAACCTCAACCAGCAACCTCCCTAGCGCACCTTCTTCTTTCCCCCTCTTTCCCTCTGTTATCAACCTTCCCCTGTATCTTACGCTTCCTCCCTCTTCCTTCCATCTTTTCCCCCCTCGCCCTTTCGCCTCCTCCACAATCTCTCCATTCACCCCTTGGTTCCTTTTGTGATCATTCTTCCTTTGCTCGCCCCTCCCCCTCCTTACCCCACTCCTCCCCCCTCTCCCCTCTCAAACTAAACCCATTCAGAAGCAGGTCGCAAGGGAATGGCATCGCCCGTAGTACCTACTTCTCATCCTTGCAGCGTAGGCAACCCGCGTCCCTTCAATTCCACCATACAAACACTCGATATTCTCCCTCCCTCTTCCTATCTCTTTGCCATTCTCTTCCATTTCCCCCGCACAATCCTACTACTCCAGTACGATCGCTTCTCTTTGCTACGCCACGAAACCCAATCGCAGACCCTTTTTTTCCTGGCATTGCGCTCGATTGCATCCAAGTTTAAAAAAAAAAGGATAGTGAACTCCATAGAGAGTATAGATTTTTAAATAGACGAATTAGTACATGAGCGCAGCCCGCAGATTGAAAATACATGCAACGGAAGTTACATTTCGTACATTAGGTGGGGTTAAATGATGAACTGTTGCTGGCTCTTTCCTTTTTTCCTCCGAATTTAATTTTATGGAATTTGAAAGAATACAAGAGGCAATCTCTCCCTATTTTAATGATGATTAATCGATCGCATTACACGATTAATTTTCAATCTTCACCAGAATACAAAGAATAAAAAAGACGTTTAAGCTGCCGTACAGGCAACGACTATCAAATACCCTTTTTCGTATATTTGTAAGATATATATATATATATAGGTAGACCATTATTTGTTTCCTTATATCTTTTGAACGAATTATCGGATCGTAAAGAATATAACATTGATTGAAAGCTTAGCTCATGCGATTTTCATCATATTTCGAACAGTTATTGAAGTTAATGTTTATAATGATTATACATAGTTCATATTTTTCAAAAGATAACTAAACGACGCATTAGTATATGAGAAAATTTGTCCAGTGTATATTGTACAAATTTTTTATTGAAGCTCAACCTTGAAAACTTCTATCAAAGCGAAGTTATTATGTAAGTGATATGTAAAGCAACAGTATGGAAAAGAATATGGCACCAAAATCTTTTATAAGCAACAAATAATCTGAAATATTTTTTTTGTTTTATCCTTTCAAGGCTTCTTATTTTCTAAAGCAAAAAGATTTTATTTTTCATTTTTTTAAATTCTTACTTGTTATGAAAATGATTATATTAGAATTTGATCTCTAATCAAACATCTTGCTAACTAAAACATCAAAGATCTTTGGAAGGATTGTCATGGCGAATCTTGCAATATCCTTGACTGAGGCGAAGTTTTAAGATGTGATGTTTACTCCTGTAATTACACTTGCAGCGTCTAATAATCTTAACTTTCTTTCTCAGAAGAAATAGGGAGAAACGAAGTTCCCTCTGATGGAAAGGGACAACGCAGCAAATTGATGAATACTGATCGAATGCGTTGTATCGGTAAATAAAAGTGCTGCTCTTTTGCCACATTTACAGGGGTAAGAAAAACGTCGCATTAGATGAAAAAATTCCAGACGCAAAATCCATTTTAGGTGTAGAACGCACTATTCTAAACCTCGAAATTCGAAGTATTAGGATCCAAAATAAGGCTGTCCTTATGATAAAGTGTGGTTTCTTTCCGTGCGCTTAGGTT
The DNA here is from genome assembly GCA_036926305.1 of Uropetala carovei. Taxonomy (NCBI): domain Eukaryota; kingdom Metazoa; phylum Arthropoda; class Insecta; order Odonata; family Petaluridae; genus Uropetala; species Uropetala carovei. The sequence goes on along the minus strand of JAXCHB010000316.1, from coordinate 32,194 downwards.
TGACGCGCATTTGTTTACGTTAATAGAGCAGAGAAGTGGCAGAGAAAAAATAAACGACCTAGTGAAAGACCAAAAAAAAACTAGGAATTAGTCCAATTTGTGAAGAGAATTTGTTCAATTTAGGTGATAAAAAAGAACTCAAAAATACGGAAAAGATAAAAAATAAATAAAATGAGAAAACCGAAGAGGATGAAAGTGGAGACACAAAAAGAGATAAAGGGAAATAAGACGGGTTTAGGCTATGCTTGACGCTTTTCGAGTCTTCATTGAGAAAGTAAAAGAGAGAGAGAGGGAGATATAGTCGAGAAGGCTATATGTTTTCACTGATAAAGCATTGTGTGGAACGTATTTGAGATAGGGAATGAATGGCCCATATTTTTTTATAGCAAGGAGAGAAGAGTGAAATGGTAAACTTGAAGAGGATGTGAGGCTGTCAGTGGTTTTTTTGAAAGGAGTTTGGATATCAAGGAAATAAGGGATGAAAGATATAAGAAGAGGTGCGCTTGTATGTTCTTCCGTGAAGAAAATATCCTTGAGAAAGAACCCTTCAACGCTGAGGAAATAGCGGACGCCTACGCCTGTAAAATGTCGAGTTGCCTCGACGGAAATAATTCTTTTACCTGCGAACGTTCTCGGACGATCAATTCCCAAGGAAATCCAGTCGACGTAGGTATCAATCAACTAAGAATGTTATAACAATTTAGAATATGCAGCATAAAATGAAAATGGATGAGGGCAGAAGGAGGGGGAGGGAAGGGGAATGCGTAAGAATTCCTAAGGAAACATAAGGAATATTATAAAAATTTAGAATCTGCAGCAAAAATCAAAATGGAGGGGGAGATAGAAAACTTTCTCAGCTAATCGTTTCGTTATGAAGTTTTCAAATAGGTTAAATGGAGCTCTCATCCGTCGTTCCTATAACGTTTTACGTCCTTTAGCAACGACGTACAACTCTATCAAAAGCTTACGGCACCTGCGCAGAAGACGATTTTCGGTATGGAAGAGTCCACTTTAGAAACACGAACTCGGTAGGGGTGAGGGTGTTTACAATTGAGAGAGAGCTCACTTGTGCCTTTTTAGTTGCCAACCGTACCGCTGTGCTATTAGATTCACCTTTCCATTATCGCTGTTCTGTTTGTTGGTTGGTTACATTGTATTTAATTGCAGAATAAAAATTTGCTTTGGAAATAGTTTCTTCTTTCCAAGTTAAATTAGTGCAAAATCAAACTACATATAGTATACATGGTAAGCTACAGTTCAGAACATTTCCGCCTCTTTTGAAACTGGATCCTGTAGTATGACCAACCTGCCAAGCTGCGGGTTGCAAAGCTTCGCTTCCGCCTCCACTTCCCTCTCCACAGCCGCTTTCCCCTACATTACGTCGCAGTCCGCGCAGAAAGGTGCCATAAGCTTTTGAAAGTACTGTAACAATATACTTTGCCCATGGCCTTCGTGATGAGGGATGCAGCTGATGCTATGCATCGAGTCCCCCAAAAGAATGGGCACCCAAATTATGTTTGTCAAATCCCTAATCTTCGTCGATAGCCGACTAAATATATTTATTTCTAATTAATGTAGATAAATTAACCGGATGCGAGCATCAGACGCGAATACGAAAATCAGTTTTTCCGCAGACTTCTATATTAGTAGTTCTCAACGTTTTTGATAACACTGCCCACTTGAACTTCAAGAAATTTCCCGCGGCTCACCCAGGATGATAATAAGGAAGTTTGTAGACCCTAACTTTCATAATTGTAAGAATACGCTTAAAAATAATTATAAAGCTATTATAAAATAATGTTTTATAGCATTTAGAAATAATTACAAATTCATGAAACATTTGGATTACTCTTCGAAGTAATTGTTATGAAAATATCGACTTCCGGTCTTCATCTTTGGGCTTAATGCCTGTTTCTTTGTCAACATTTTTGGTATATAACCTGAAAAAGAAAAGTTAATAGTTTTTACTTTTTCCGTTTCTCGGCAAAAGATAAATTTGTGAAATTTAAAATATCGATTCCAATTTTTTAAGTAAAGCCTAAAAAAATTATGAAAAATTTTACAACAACAAACCTTTATAGAAAAAAGTAACTGGTAGCTTACGTATTTAGTTAATGTGAGTCTTGTTCGTGGCATTGACTGAAAAGTTCGTTGATTCTGGGCGATATAGGAGAAAGGGAAACGCATAATAGCAGAAGCGTCCAAACGATTTTTGATTTATTTTTTGTAGTGGTGAGTATTGAGAATGCAGTTTCACATAAATATGTGAAAAGGAAAGGTCGGCTTTTTGACACAAATTGTGTATTCTATATCCAATTTTTCCCAAAAACTTGCCAATGTTGCGGTTTTTATATATGTATTCGTGTTTAAAGGTATCCTGTTCTGTTGTGTGGAGTTTGTTGCTAGGATCGGAACTAAACAAAAAGGGATTGCAACCCCACATATTTGCTAATCTAGGATCACCTTCATAGGGGAAATAATCCTCAAATTTTTTGTCAAAATTGAAATTTTCATCATATGAAAGTTCCAAAAATGTCAGATTTTACCCTCGATCCTCAAATTTTTAGTTTCTTCTTGAAACCATCAAATTTTTTAATAAGTATGAAAATTGAAAATTTTGGACCTTGTAGCAGAAGATTTAGTAAAATAAAAATATCACCCAAAAGACAAATTTGCCAGTAATTTATTGTCATGAGGGTTTATTTCCAAGTGCGACCGTTTCTCTGATAGGAAATATGTAACTCCTTTATTAAGATCATAAAATATATTCAACGTTTTTCTTCTGGACAGCAATCGCACTTCAGCATGCAGAAGTACCTTCGTGTGTTCAGCACAACTTTCTGTGCATAAAAGTAAAAACAGGCCTGAGTTTAGGGAGTTGGCAGCAATGTAATTAATTGTTTTCACTACTTCGTTAAGATCACTTAATTTCAGGAAGCATCTCTTTTGATGGTTATTTGTTCGTACTTCAGTACAGACGTGTTTTTGATTAATGTTGTTACACCAGAATGGTTTCCTGTCATTACTTCAGCACCGTCTGTACAAACAACGTAAGCGTGAGTTTTAACAATGTCATGGACGTCAAGGCAACATCCCACTAAAAATATGTGACTTAAACGTATAATATGAGCGATTTCGAATTGAAGTCGAGAATCGATGATAAGAATATAAAACTCGAATCTTTTTTCTTTAAGGCATTCCAGGACCAATGATCGTAGGTCCAATTTTTCAGTATAAATTTTCAAATGATTAGAAGCTTGCACATCGAAAGATCACGTATTACGTGTTATCTTAAGGGAAATGGAAATACTACTCTATATCAGGGTTTCCCAAACTTTTCCGTGGAACCAAAAGGTTCCTCAGAAGTTAAATGGGGTTCCGTGATTGACAGATGAAGGGACCCGATACGCTCTTTCTTCTCTTATTTTAAGCAGGAAATATGATCCTCAATTGTAAAATTTATCCTGTAAGATACATAAGCTATGCAAGTAAACTGTACAATGATTTTAAAGTTAATTTCATTACGATTAGGCATTATCACCTCTTACAATTAGTTAGTGTTCCGCGAGAGAAAATATTTGAATAGAAGGGGTTCCGTTGCCTCAAAAACTTTGGAAGCCCCTTCTCAATAGTCAAACCCGCGTATTTTCTATATTGGTAAATGTAATAATATTCTTAATTGATGTGATACCAATGCCCACGGTGTCTTCTTAAGAATTCTTATGCCCTCCCCCTTCCATTCCCCTCCGTCTACCCCCTCCTTTTTCAATTTGTGCTGCATATTCAAAATTGTTATAAAATTCTTAGTCGATTGATACCAATGTCGACTGTGTTCCCTTAGGAATTCTTACGCCCTCCCACTTCCCTCCCCCTCCTTCCTCCCCCCTCCACGTTTAATTTGCGCTGCATATTATAAATTGTTATAAAATTCTTCGTTGATTGATACCAATGTCGACTGTGTTTCCTTAAGAATTCTTACGCCCTCCCCCTTCTCTCCTCATCCTTGTAACCCCCCCCCCCCATCCATCTTCATTTTTTGCTACATATTCGTAATTATTTTAGAAATCTTAGTTACGCTCCTCCCCACCTCCTTCTCCCTCCTTCTTTTCCCCTCCATTTTCATGTTTTCCTGCATATTCCCTCCCCCTCCTTCAGTCACTTTACATTAAACGTTTCTATTTTGTCCACTTGCTCTTATGTCGCTTGCTCTTATGTCACTTGCTCTTATGTCGTTTCTTCTTATGTCGGTTGCTCTTTTGTCGTACACTCTTACAGCTCACCCTCTTACTCCTTTTTAAACCGATGATTGAATCTCTCCTTCGCTAAACCCTGGGTACACCACTGAATTATACATTTATCTGATACAAATATTAAAATTTTCCAAATTAAAAATGCCATAAACACAAACATTGAAATAGATATAATAATTATTGATTTCCTTGCGATAATAAACGCATAGATTTTTGGTGAGTAGCTTCGACGTGTCCTGATACGAAGCGAGATGTTTCGAGTAAGAGGCATGAGTCTAGAAGAGCTATTCTCAAATGCGGCCACCAGGAAATTTCGGTGCGGCCACCACTAACTTCTCCGTCATGCAAGGAATCCTCAATCCAATAACTCGACTCAAACCTTTTAGAGCATTTTTTGAATAAACAGTCGGAATGAATAGTCCATTTTTCAAAATATAGAGATATGATCTATATGCCTCTCTGCGTATACAAAGAAAATATTAATTGACTTTAACAGCTGGCCGAGACCTTATCATAACTTATTAGAAAAATGCTACGCATCCATTCATTATTCCTCTCTCTCTCATGGGGTGGCAATAAGAAGTTTGCTCCTTCTAGAAAACAAACGAATGTTTTACTCTCAAAGCTAGAGGGAATGGCTGTAGGAAAATCATTCGTAAACGAGCGTATCTGAAAGTAGGGAGTACGTTCGCCTCACATTTGGATAGCCCTTATGTTGTTATCTGAGAGCTTCGTTTTCATAGTTTCCACTCATTTTATCGTAAATATTTGATTAACCAGCAAGTGCGTCTGTCTTGTGATAATAATGTGATAATAATTGCAAATATTAAGTTCAATAAATCGCCAGCTACAGCAACCACGCTTAACCATAGTTGATACTGTTTACATATTTGAGAAATTTCAAAACACGTTATTAGACATTAGTGAAAGAAGATGATGTGTGAAAGAGCATATAGTGCACATCATTTCCTTAAAAGTAAATACTGAAACAAACTAAAGTACAATCATCTTGAAGATGATCTCCGGTTATCTGTAAAAGACGGGTGTGGATGAATTTCCATTTAAAAAACTTGTTTGACTATAACAGGTATGTACATTAATGAGTTATTTCATATTTATAAATTAATTTTGATCTTACATGATTTTGAAGACATATATCAACAATTAAAAAAAATACAAGTGCAGCCACCGGACATTCACCATTCCATGAGAACCCCTGGTCTAGAGTGTAGCCCCGAGGGTCTTCTTTACAAAAGGAAACCAATTTATCTTTGTAGGGGCGCCTTTTTGGAACCGTCTAATAACGGCATATCACACTTGTATGATCCAACTATTATATTTAAAATAATGCACGTTTGTGCTCTTGTAGGATACAGATATTATGTACATAAAAATATATGTGCGTTGGATTCATACCTATGAGAATATACTTGCGTACATGTACTTCATTTCCTCCATCCCCTGGAATATTTCCGACGTCAATATTTCGGATATGAGATTTATTAATGTGTATAAAATAAGGAAATGAAACGACCTTCTTTGAATACCTTTACCTGTCACCGTGCTCCTTTCTCTTTTCCTATTCTTGTTGTGTGTAAGAAAAGTCGAGTGTATTTCCGCGGAGTCATGACGTCGTTCCTGGTACCCTTGATAAGGGGTTTCTCTCTCCCCCTCTCTCTTCCCGTCCCTCCTTCACTTCCTCCAACCTTCCAACTCCCTCCCTCTATATACCTCACTCTCATCAAAAATAATCTCTCTTGAGTTTTCTTTCTTTATCTTTCTTCCTCTCTCTCTCGCTCCCTCTCGACTCTGCTTTTAATAACATTCGGAATCCCTTTGACTGAGCCTGTCTCTCGTCTGCTACTGGATACATTTTTACGTCTCGCGACGTATGTTCTTGCATTCCACGGCAACCCTACTTATTTCTCCGGAGGGTTTAATATAAAAAAAGAAGACTACTATACGTGTGTTTTTTGCCTCGATACATTAAGGTTCTGTCGGATTTATTTGTTTTTATATATTTTTTGGGGAAAATCGTTGAGTGAAAGTGTTCGAATTATGGTCACTTGGCGCTGGAGAGGAAATTTTAGTTTGACGTTTACGGCGAGGGAGGCATTTCGAGTCAAAGTAATAAGTGTACGGAAGGTTGCATATTACGAGGACGTACTACGGGAGTATTAAATTTCGCTAGTCGTAATTGCTTCTTCTGTTTTTGTAACGTGTTACCGCAGATGGATTTCTTCCACGACTTACATTACAATCGAAATACGTTAAGTACGCTACAACCGTGTTAATCCGTGTTCAAATTACCCGAGAGGGGTGTTTATCAAGCACTCTGAAGCAACTTATAATTTTATCTGATAACACATATATATATATACTCATAATTCGAGTATAAACACTGTTCCCACTCTTTAACTCGATTTGTATTTTTATTTACTTGTAGATAATAAACAGCGCTCTAAATTATTATTTAATGCTAGAAAGTTTAGTTTTCGTCACAGTTTTAATTTAATTATTCTCATGTAGGATTAATTTCGTATGTGATTTGCTGTTTCACAAAAATACATATACGTACATTCTTTAACGGATATTTTAATGATTTGTCATTCACATTTCATCCTTTGGTTTACCCGTGTTTTCCTAGCGTCTATGTATGAATAAGTTCCATTGTTGTACACGTATAATGGAATCAGATTTTCATAAATGTAAATATATGTATTATGATACATTTGCCCCGTGCCCCATTAGGTTACACCGCATTTTTTTCTTGCCTTTTAAGTCCCGCTATTTCCGCAACAGAATCATCGAGCTTTCAAAACAACATCACAACGGCATCAAAGCATTCGAAGCAGCGCTCGCGTAAACAATCAATTACGTTTCCCGTCCTTCGCATAATTCTCGGATTAACGAAAGCAAATATAGTATAATACCTCTCCCGCATACATATTTTCCCTCTTGTATTCCACTCACAGCCCCGAATCCCAACAAGTTGAAGGGATATTTATTTCCCTTTCCGCATAAGTCTTCATCCCTACCGACTCTCCCCTTCCTTTATATTAAAAAAAAAGGAGTCAGAAATGAATAACGAAATCCGATGCGCATTTTATCAATCTTAGCTCAGAATGAGAGATGGCGAGAGAAGGGGGGGGTGGTGTATGAGGGAGGGAAATCTCCGAACGACAAAAGGAGGAAGGAGAGTCAGGAAAATGGGGACAGATTGAGGAGGGAGAAGAAGAGGAATGACGCTTTTCATAGAGAAAGAGTGGGAGGAGGAGAAAGAGAAAGAATATTCGGGGTAGAGCCAGGGTAAGAAAAGGATGATAGGGCGATGACACTGGTAAGGGATGTAAAAGATGACGGAATGCTAAATGACAGAGCATAAAAAAGGGAGAATGCGGGAGTCTCCGTGGATGCGACGGAAATAAGAGTGAGGCGGGGCAGAGGAGGAGGAAGGAGATGAAAGGAAGTAAATGCCAGCGAAAGGAAAAATGATTAAAAAGTTGTTGCATGGCCAAGAGAGGGAGCTGGTGTGGGGGGGAGGGGGTGGTGTGTGGCGGATATGAATGGAAATACGGCTTCCACTTGAGGTACCTGATTAAAAAGGTGGGAGGAAGTAGGTATACGTAGAATGCATATATAGCCCTCCAGTATAGGTAAGTGTCCACTGGGCTTCCTCCAAACCTTGTTGCCACCTTTATTAATACCTTTCCTTTTCTTTAAGCATTTATATATATATATATATATATATATATATATATATATATATATATATATATATACCTGAGGAGGAGGAAAGGTAAATAAGGATATTTAGGGCAACTAGGTGTTGAAGGAAACCCAGTGAGCACTTACCGGAAGGAGTGCCGCTGTGATGAATTCTCCCTTTTTCTAGTTTTCCAAGTCTGTCTATCTCATCTCGTTTTCCTTATTTGTTTAAGCTTTGTAGTTACATCGACTATTAGAAGGATGTGATATAAATCAATGTCTGCTCCTGGTAATGTCTTTGCATTCTGAATTCCTGAATATTTGTTTCACTAGGATGTAAACTATTTGGCATCTCATTCTATCTCCTGGGCTTTTCCATTTGTACAGCCTTCGTTTATGGTTTCTGAACCACGTATTAGTCACTATATATATATATATATATATATATATTTGTGCGTGCGTGTGTGTGTGTACGCGAGCGCGCCTCCGTACTGATGTTGACTTTATAGAGCAAAAGAAGTATGTATTTCGAAAAGTTATAATCGATCATATCCACTTGACTATAAAATTGAAGTGAAAAATTGAGACGTAGGATATTTAATTAGTTGGATCCTCATATCCAAAAATTAATGTAGAAAAGTTAGGCATCTAAGATTCACGAAAAGCGAACAGTTAAGGTTTTATTAATATCAATCTATTTTTGAATTTTTTCTTTCGATTATGCATATATCTCCAACAAAGCACACCCGGGCTTGGCTAATCAATTTACATTGGAAGCGTTTCGAGATATGAAATCAAATCATACATAATAAAGGAAAGGTTTTATTAAATTTCATTCGAAACAGCACGAAAACTCATACTATACGAGAATTCCGACCCCTTTAGTTTTCGCAATCTCTGATTTTTTTGGAAGAGTCGGAGCGATTGGAAAGTTTATATGCGGCACCGCGATGAGAAAACAGCACGCACGCCTAGTGGGAATTCCTGCTGCCCAGGCATATACAACAAAGCCGATTAAGGACCGCAGAGGATGACAGGGTGTATGGAGGATTAAGAGGGAATTGGGAGGCGGATGAGGAGAGAGGACGGCGACGGTGATGGGGGAAATTTGCAATACGCCGCGTTGTATACTAAGTCTCGTCCTACGAAAGAGCTCGGTTGGAATTTTATCCGAGCTTATCGAGTGCTATGAATTGCGGAGAGCATTAATTTGAGTCATACAGCGTAGCATTACTGTTTTGAAATGATTAACAATTACTTTAATAAATGAGTTAGGGTGCCCCTCATACCAGCTGTATGAAGAAACCCACGCAAATACAAATGAGTATTATCAGTGTAACGAAGCAGTTATTTAATAGGAAAAAAGAATTACTACGTATTAATAAATAAAATGTATTCATCGAATTTAACCAATAAGAGGTAGCGCGGTATTTTGTAAAATAAGAGATCACGCGCGGCCATTTTCACTGCGCTGGAAGATCAGGCAAAATATCGAAATTACCGATTATTTATTTTCTCTTTAATTTTCAACGGAATTTCGTTCATGCTGTATTTTTTTATTAATCTAGCTACATATTACCTGTGGGTAAATTTAGAACCACATTTTCGAAAAATCTTTACAAGAGAGCGCGGTATTTTGTAAAATTAGAGATCACGCGCGGCCATTTTCACTGCGCTGGAAGATCAGGCAAAATATCGAAATTACCGATTATTTATTTTCTCTTTAATTTTCAACGGAATTTCGTTCATGCTGTATTTTTTTATTAATCTAGCTACATATTGCCTGTGGGTAAATTTAGAACCACATTTTCGAAAAATCTTTACAAGAGAATAATTTGTTGTATGTTAAATTAAATTTAGTTTTAAATGAAAATTGAACAATTTTAAAAATCAGGGTAAGCTAGGGAACCTTGGTGCATTGCACCCACTGCCATCCACCAATAAGGTGACTTGCAGGGTATTATGTAGGTGTTGATATGTAAATAAATATCGCTTAAATTTTATTGGACTTAATCTTCTCATCTCCTTCTCGTCATGAATTTCGGAACAGCAGACTCATGAAGTAACCGCATGCTCTCTGTAAATATATTTTTAGCGCAACACACATCATGTGCGGGCCTTCCTGGTTTCTTTCGGGTAAAAAAGCATTCCCTGGTCATCTTTTCCCTGTACTAAACTTTCTTACTCAGAAATCTATGCGAATCTCCTTTTTTTCCTTTTGGCTCCTAGGTACCTAGTCGATGGTTTTGTTGAGGTGTGATACAATTTTTAATGAGGGTATGATAAATAAAGACTTATCCACGAATTTTGTAGTAGTAGGTAAACAATTGTATTCGGTCTTTTAGACTGTACGCGAACAGAAACCAATGCGTAGTAGAGAAAATCCCCAAAAAATTAGAAACGCTACCACAAAGAATACCCCAGACCACAAGTAAATAGATAGTGAATTAGAGGAAAGGTTCTTAGAAGGACTGGGATTAAAGTTTAATATAAGGTTATAAAATTAAGAAACTAAAAAAATGCGGTCTAAAATCCCGCGCGCAAACTCTTTAAGGGTTAAAAACATGTGGTCAAATAATATTTACTCTAAATTTTCATAAATTAGGATCCGAGAAATCACCAGTCTTAAGAGCTAATGAGTGATAAGGTAAAATACAAATAAGAGCCCTATAGTTAATTAACTATTTAGTGAATAACCCGCCTAATAAACATAAAATTATTTAAAAAGTATTCGCATAAGGAGATTTACTCCACGCCAAGCACACACGCAATCTCAGGCACTCCATGTTTAGGGGAAATTACTCCGACGCCAGGAAACCTTTTTTTACTCACACACTCACAAATTCATACAAGGCAAAAACCACACACGAGTACTTACTTACTAAAAATGCCTTATTGCGCATTTTGGAGTCAACGATTCCATCGTCAATAGGTCGATAAAAAAAGACGAAGAATCAAGATTTAGGTAATGTATATGTACGTACAAAGAGTGAAATGAGAGGGGGAAGAAATAAAATGTAGTGATGGGGAAGTTAGAAAGACCGTTGTAATGACCGTTATTCGAAAGAGAAAGCAGTGTTTCCTATTGTACCTGTGTCTTGATTAAGAATAATGTCTTTGTTCTGAAGAATGGCTAAATTTTCTGCCACGTCTAGAAGGTAGTGACTGGAAATAGGTTTCAATAATTGAAGAAAAAGAGCATTGGGTTTGAACAGTGGCGGATTTAAGGTGTGTCGCACGTGGCGCGCGCCAGGAGCCTCTTGAAATTAGGGGCCCGAAAAATGTTTTTCTATATAATCTCAGATATATTAAATATGTCACTTTAAAATCGACGTAGAAAAATTCATGTTTTTGTTATGTGATACTTTATTTATTAATGCGATCATTAAGAGAGGTCAAATGTAGTGTTAGTCGTTTGGTGAGGTTTCAGCATATTTAGATCGCAGGGCCCCCCCAGGGCGCCAATTGGTTAGCGCCAGGGGCCCCAGCATGCTTAAATCCGCCACTGGGTCTGAAGGATATGAGTTTCTATGCTAGATTGATCAAAGTTTCCATTTTTAAAATATGAAAAGTGCTCTTTGAACCTAGTAATGATTTTTCTTTTTGTTTGACCTATATAAATTTTTCACAATTATCGCAAATAATTGTGTAAATCCCGGATTTTTCAAGAATAGGGATAGGATGCTGTGGGTTACCTATGAAGCGATGGAGATGATTATTGGAGGAAAAGCCAATTTACACTGATTTACTCCTACAAGATATAACACCACACTTACGTAAACCTCCCACCTTGGTATACGACATCCACGTTTCATTTCTTATTATGCAATATTATGCCACTCAACTTACGCCGATGATTACACACCACCCAATCACGCTGGTTGACTCTTACAAGATATATTACTAAACACACCAACTGCCCCCTGAGCATCCGCCACCCGCATGACTCTTGTCGGCTCATAGAATTCGTATGAACAAGAAACTTACGATCGCCCCTGATTATACGCCACCAACATTACAATAATCGCCTCCTGCAAGGTATACCACCAAGCTTACACCGAGTGCCCTCTGATTGTACGCCACCCACATTACGATCGTTGATTTAATTATTAGTTTCTTCGTATAATTATCCTCGTAAAGTATAATCTTATGTATTTGTTTGCGAACCTTTCCTGCTTAACGCATTTCCACGTGTCTCTAAATTTCTGTAATATTTTCCATTCCAGTAACATTGCCTTATCCATATTTTAAAATTGTAGCAGATACTTCCCTTCAATTTATTGCAAAGACCCTTTCATTTCCAAGTTTTTATTATTTCCCAGTGGACGGTCATTTCAATTTCATTGTTTTCTGCGCAAGCTTCTTTTGATAAATTTCTCTCGCTTACATTTATAGCCTGTTCCTTTTGTAGTCAAGATCAAAAGTATGCGCCACATATATAATTAAACTTGTTCTTCTCTCGGACATATTTATTCCATTACGAACATTTTATCTTCCAGCGGAAATTTATTATTCTTTACCTCTCTCTCTCTTGGACTCGGTTTTTTCTTCTCTAAATTTATTAAACTTTCAGTGATCTAGAATTATTTTATATTCAAATGACTTGAACTTCCTTCTTCATAATACCGTCTATCTACTGATCGTGTTTTATTTTTAAATTCTACATCTATTAACTCCGTTATAAAATTATTCCGTGGATTTCTTTCCGCTTACTTTTTCTAGCGGAAATATACATTCAAAGGTACCCTTTGTTTCCTCTCATAACTTCTTCATAACTTTTCGTTTCCTTCTAATATTCATGTAATAACGAGATATAATAGCGGAAACTGTTCGGTTAGCGATTATTATTTTTCAAATGGCTCAATTCGTGCATGAGAAAATAATACCCTTAATAGCTGTGGATAAATATCTCACAGGAGAGAATACCGAAGGGTATGCTTGTGGATATCATTTAACTTTAAGCAAATATCGCAAAAATGTTACGAAGCCTTCCTTTCTTAAAATGGAAGTCAGCGAGAACCGTCCTTTTCTTTGAGCAAGTTCCTATAAACACTAAATATTTGGTTATTTATCCTTAGTAATTGGATTTAGAGAGAGTTAGGACATAATGTAATTAAATAAAGGAAATCATAATAGAGTGAAGCATCACAGGGCCTTCGTCAGTCGAGTGACTGCTATAGTAACACTGATGGCGTGTGATAGTTACAGAATAAGAAAGAAGTTACCATATAATGAGTAGGGTAAACAATCAGTATTATGACATATATAATAAGAAAAACAAGTTGTTAATTAGCCGGCCTATCACTGGAAAAATAATATAACTCTAACGAAAAATTTAGTACATAAATTAAAAAGAAAAAAGACCGTTTTTACCTAGTGCCTATAAGATGCGCCACGTTAAACATTAAAAAAAACAATGAGACCCTGATTGTAATGATGAAATAGCGTATGAATTAGCCTTTTAACCAAATTATGTTTATCTTGAACCTAATTCACGCAAACGCTTGTTCTGAAATAAGTTCAAGTCATTGGACGGGTTATATATTCTGTTTACTAAAAAGTCATATCGCATTCAATATTTCCTGGCACCCGTTCACTACTTACCCAATGCTTTCCGGCTATTCTATGCATTAGGATTTCTTTGTGTCTTCTCAGCATAAAAGCAAGTCGTTTTATGTATGAAACTTTATTGCTTGTATTGCAACTCATACGACTAGAGTAGGTTTTTGAACTCGGTTTAAATTCATCTATTCGGTCGTTTCCTTCGAGTGTTATAAAATGCGGTGTATTGCTTTGTGGCTGTGATATTGGATTTAGTTGTAGAATGGCAAGAATGTTGCATTTATTTTTCTGTCTCCGTAATTTTGCAAATAAGCATCACAAGATATTAGATGCAATTAATTTATTATAGTATCATTTGGCAGGTCTACTTTATTTTTTTTAGAAAATCTGATTTTTTTGTTACGAAAATTAATTCATTTCACTCACTTATCGAAGCATATAAAGAGAGACCAATGTATTTCTGGTATACCTTGCAATTATTATTACTTGTATTATTGAAAAAGCTGATCATATTAAAATTCGTTACAGCATTTTCAAAAGATTGAACTTTTTACTCGTTTTTCTTGATATGATATACATGCCCTATAAAAAGGTGCAGATAACCTATTTTTAATAAGAAACTGCGATATTGGTGGAATTATCAAATTTAAAATTAATTGCAAGGAAAAATATGATTGTCTAACATATAATTTTGGAAAGTTTTTACGAATTAATTTTGTCAGTTTGAATACGCGTTCCATGGAATGATCCAGAAAATTTTCTAGTATTTTCTTTTAGCCATGAGTTAATTAAGATTCTCATAATGAATAAAATGAAATTATATGATAAATTTCACCAAAATTATAGGCATCTTTTTGACATCAAATGTTACCAAAGTTTTATTGGTTTCTTCACTTCGTCAGATTTTGTTGTTAAAAATTACAGTTACAAATTGTCACATTTTGATTTTTATCTGGCTATGCTATTTAGAGTCAATATTTTTTAGTATAAAAATTAAAATTGATAAGAGAGAGAAGAAACGCGTTTATATAAAAGAATGCAATATACATTTTCAATTATCATATATGTACTAGTTTTTATTAAAAATTTCAATCCTAAAATATCACAAACCAATTCGCAGGTCATTAATATGACCTGAAATTTTCCTTAAAAGGGCATTCGATTTTGTATGCTCTGCATAAATTATTACGAATTTATAGAATGACGGGAATAGAACATGCAATAAATATCGGTAAAGTTTATTTTGAATTTCATTTGGAATTGAATAATCACATTTCCTACATTCGAAGTATGACCTTCATGATATTTTGTATCTAATAATGATTTTGTTCAAAGCCATAAAACATATTAAATTAATATCTTATAGATTATTTACTTTCACAATCGAATAGGAGTTGTAGTACGTTCTTTCCATGGGGTCCAAACGGGCGAATTTCTCCCTTTCGTTTAGCGGGAGACGTCTACCGCCTTTTCTCTAGCACTTGTCGCTTCCTTTTCTTTACGAAGAAAGGAGGAATTTTGAATAGGGAAGTAGAAAGGGAGAATAGCGTGGAAAGGAGGAAGCGAGAGGGGCGAATATATTTCAATCCGGCCGCAACATCTGTGTTCCAACTCCTACATCGAATTGCGACGCTGAATTCCTTTATCGTTTTATTTTTACCTTTAAAGCAAGGGCGTAGAAAGGATGAGGAGGAGAAACTCGAAGAAAATATTCGCACTATAGTATCGTTTATTTCGAGCCGTAATTGCTGAAGGAACTTGAGAATAACACGAAAGTTTTATTTCGTGAAACATCGCCTGTGAGTTTTATAGATTTCCTTTCGAGTGTTGCGTGAAGATATTTTTTAAATATGTGCCTTGTGATAAACGTACAAGTAAAACTGTTGAAATGTGTAAAATATGCGTTTAATTTGTAATTGTTCCTTCTATAATTTCTATGAAAGCCGGGTTAACCTCCTTAGAATCTCTCCTTCGCTGTGAATTATAAAGCAAGGAAAAATGTGTGCAAACACTGTTGTGTATTATTTAGTAGCACTAATAAGATTTCAGTGAAACAGAATGGGTGGGATACAAATGAACAAAATCCGAGTGAGCTTGTTTTATGAGACAATAATTATAATTGATATCAAGGATACTATGAATAGAGGACTAGTACTGTGGAAAAATTATAGGAGCATTTATTTTTATGATTGAAAGAATATTTTCTGCACGTAAAATTACTATTTGCAGCAATATGTTAAAAATATATTCGTTTATCATTCTAATTAAATAAGTAAAGTTGTTTGTATATTTATGGTAGTGATATGAGAAACTCTTTCGTGCATTTTATATAAGTGAATGTTTTTAATATGTACAAATTCAAAGTTAACGTTTTACATACACAATTCAATTTTCTGAACAAAATAAATTAATGAGAGAAATTCAAATTAAACTTCTCCTAACTAAGACAAATTTTTTCATTGAAATTCAAAATTGGTAATGTATTTTGGTAAGTATGAATAAGAAACAAATGATTCGTTCATATTAATGTACTCATTGATGCTGCCTATAGAGAGAAAACACTCCATACGGGAAAACATACACCGCAACCGTCATTCCTAAAAACAATCATTCTCGGAAGAAAGAATGAAGAGCATTCGGTGTTTTAGCACAATGAAAGGGCCCTCAATAGATGCCCGAAAACAAGTGATTGCCTCCGGAAGTAGATAAACACAAGGCTCGGACATGAAAGATCCCGTGACCACGAAACTCGACATGTACGCCCGAAATGACCGAAACACGTTTCGCCCCGGCCTCGCTCTTTAGAATCATAATAAAAAAGTTTCCATCGAATGAAATGTTTCCAAACATACTATTTTTTCCCCCTAAGGAGCCTAAACGCAATTTTCCACCGACATAGCCTCCCTTTCTCGAGCAAATAAAAGGCATAGGAATACATCGCGACCGCATAAGTACGGATGGATGTTTATCCTGTCTTCTCATGGCGATGCCGCGCCCTTCCCATCCTCCCGTCTTTTAACTATCCGGGAATCGAAAGATACAAAACCGCCTCTCAGCCCTATCCAGTCATTGGATCCGCCGACTGCTAAACGCGGGACATTCTTCAAATCGAAACGAAATCGGCTTATCCGAGCCGCAGGACCGCATTCCTATCTTGTATCGTTGCCCGCGGCGACGATGACCACACGGGAGATGTCCGATAAAGCAGATAGAGTCGCGAAAGGGGAGGAGAGTGGTAAAATGGGAGCATGGTGGTAAAATTGGAGAGAATAACGGTAAAATGAGGGAGGAAGAGGTAAAATGTGGGCGGAGAGGGGGGAGGGGGGGGGAAGAGGCGAGAGTGTGGATTATGTGTCGTCGGCACTCGTCGACTCTGCTCTCTCTAAATGTGGCGTTCGCTCTCTCTCAGCAACCACAAATTTGCCTCTCTCCCTCTTTCATTCGTCCAGATAGGGATGGACTGTCCTCTGAGCGGCGCGGCGTAGGCAAACACCGGTCGAATGCTGAAATGACTGGATTCCGATTTCATGTCAACGGAAGCCGCTCTTTTGTTCGGTTCGAGGCATTTATCGGTTTCTCTCTCTCTCTCTCTCTCTCTCTCTCGCAATATGAGTATTTTTCCCTCTCTCTTCTCTCTCTCTCCCTTTGCCTATCTCTCTCTCTATCACGGTGCGAAGCGGAATCGAGAATTATTGGCTTCGGATGAGGATGAAATGCGATCAAAAGGAATTTTCAGATCAAGATTTTTTTGTTGACAGTTTCCGCGATTTGAGGATCCGGCGAAAAAAAACACTTCTCGGAATCAGCGACGGTCGAAAGTGAAAGTTGCAACAATTTGCCGGAACCAAAGTTTTTGATTTAACAAAAAAAATCACGTTGTTTAAATAAGTGAAGTTTTAGGATTAGGTGGGAGAGAGGGGAAGAGAATAACTGATGGATTTGACTGTACTGTGGTTGTCGTAGATAACAGGGAAAAAATCGTAGAATTTTTTAGCCGGATGTCCCTACTGCCGAAAAATTATAGAGCATAACAAAATGTCTGTGCACAAAATTATATATACAAATTATAGTTTACGCGACGTATAAGTGTGTCGTTTCACTGTGACTTTGTAGCTACATATATATTGGTTACAATAGCGATTTCGTCCCTATAAACCTCATCATTACATGCCTTGAGAATTTCCGTCTCCTATTGTTTGTATCAACAAGGTTTTATGCACTAGTAAATTAGTGTTTATATAGGATATTGCGTGAATAAAACGATATTTTAGGAATGTCAATACAACAATGTTAACCAAAATATTATAGAATACTTTACTCTCTAATTTTACCTTACTTGATTCTCTAATTTTAATGGGTATTATAATTTTGTAAGTTGTAGTTTTTAATCTAAACCACTCCAAATAAATTACCAGTGTAACACCATCATATTGCCCTATGGAGATACAAATTATTTTATAAATTTCTAGGGCTCACTGGGTGGTAACAAAGCAATATTCATATTTGTATATTGCCATTTACAAATTATTTTATATATTTTCATGTGTTGGATTTTTTATATATAAACATGTTTACGAATACGACTTAATTTGCCTGCGAGTTTTAAAACTAATTACTAAATTAAATCTCCTTTCAGAAATAGATATTTTAGAAACTAAAAACTTATTTCAGGGAAAATTGCTCCCCGTTATTTACAGATTTATTGTGGATATCTGAAAAATGTTTCAACTTTATTTTTTTAATAATCCACAATAATAACTAATATCCATTCTGCAGACAAGTCGATAATTACAGGTTTATTCTATATATTTTCTTGAGATAAGATTATATATTTGAAACGCTTATTATGGTTAATCGAAGATTTTTTCCGATAAATCTTCACATATTGTAACGTAACGTGTTTATTTATTATTTATTCTGCTTCTTCGCCCTACTTTATTCTATTAACTTAAATGGGAAAGTTTCAACTTTCGGCATTTCGAGATTTTTTGCATTCTTTCTTGAAGCCTCTCTCGTTTTCTGCTCCCTAAACCCATCTATCACCACGCCCTCTTCATCCACAGCTACGATTGCCTTAACCCTTCGTCACGCCGAAATGAAAACCAACTCCATCGCCATATTTCTTCCTGTCACCAGCGACTCGTGCAACTCTCTCGGCTTTCCTTTCTCTCTCGCCATCGCCTTTCTTTGTTTGGCACCTTTTTTGTTCCTTGTTACGCTTCGCACTTTCTTCCTTCCGATTCAAAAACAAGATTCCCATTTTTACTTTTTTTATGGTGTTATCCTTCGACTTTTTCTTCGGGTTTCTTTGGTGGAGAAAGGGCCGTATGTTAACGCATTGTCGTACCGCTTAAAGGGTAAAAGATCATTTATTTGTCGAAGATGACTTACACGTCAACATTTCATGGCAATGCGAATTCATATCTGCTTCTTAAATATTTCACTATTTTATTGTTTACTTAATCTTAACGTTGCGAAATATTTATGCTTTACATTCACCAAATGCTGCCGAGTATAGATATGTATAGATTCTAGACCAAGCTAGGGTGCCGTCGTTATTAAGCAGTTTTAAAATTATTTCTTTAAGATATTTTCTTAAGTAATCGCATTCGAATTAATAAAATGGGAAATTCATATATTCAAAATTATGCAATTGTTTATATTTAGTTTTGTCATAAATATGTTCATTAATAGCATTCCGGTAAAACGATAAATATAATGACGAGAAAAGAAAATTGCCATTAATTATTCATAGGAGGGGACGTTATACAGAATAGGATCTTTTCTTCCTCCGAAATTTAAAAAAAATACTTTTTATTAACTGAAATATATAAAGTTTCAGCTTAGATAGGATGGAATTATTTTTCGTCGATTAACACTTAAGGTGAAAGGACGATATCTTGCCAAATTGTCTCATCTGTACACAAATATTATCTTATGCCATATTAATATTTAACGTTTAAAATATTCGGTGTCCTCAGCTTCTGAACATTCTGCAAGTTACTAACTAATTATTTTCATTCTTCTTCGTTAACTGGAAAAAATCTATAAGGCTTTGAATATTTTCACGCATCGGTTAGTTGATGTGATGGTGAGATTAGTTTAAGGAAAAACGCGAGTGAGTACTAATGGGTAAAGTTACACGTTGAGAAGTATGCTCGAAGAAAATTTCGTAGAAGCCCTATAAGGCGATGCCTCGGGGAATCTCATTATGTCGTAGAAAACGTTGAAGAAGGATAGTTTGGTGAAGAAAGACAGAAGGAGAGTTAGATGAATCTGATGAATTGTGAAGGGCGAAGAGGAAAATTGTAGAGGAAGCGCCGAGCAGGTGCCGCGCAGAAAAACGAATGGGAGAGTAGATGTGTACAATGGTTTAAAAGTTAGGGCTTGACGACTCGGCGATGATGATAAATCATACGGGGGGAAAATTAATGGGAGGCTATTGTCGAGATTAAAGTACAAATATACAAAATTGAAATAACGTGTTTTGAATGCATCTCATCTACTAAAGGTATTAGCTAAGTTTACAATTTAGCATTTACAAGCGATTTGACAATGACAGGATATTTTCTGCTCATTGGTAACAATCATAAGAGTACTGATTTATTAAATGAATGATCCTTCATTTGTGGCTCTGGAAATAATCTTAAAAGCTAGAGCAGAATCTGTAGAACTGGGATTTTAAGAAAATCCAAAATAAGGTTACGTAAAAGTTAATTAATATTTACTGAAGAATCGTAAATGAACGTCAACGCGAAAAATCTTCTACTCTGAGCGACCAAGGATACTTTATATGAATGCGTAAATGTAGTCATTCGTTGTTACTGAAGAATAATTTACATTCTGAAATGTTGAAACAAGCCTAATTGAAGAAGCAATATCGCCAGTGACATTCCCAAAATTTTTAAATACACGAAAATAATTGATATAGGAATTTTTAGATCAAAGCTATGAGAGGGGGAAATCTTAAAAGAACGAGTAATATCACCGTTTAGGATTATAAGGATTATGTCCATCTCAAATCGTCCATTTTCGCTTCCGAAGCAGCTTTAGTAATTACAGTGAAATATGCGTTGATAAATAAAATAATATACGAGAATGAGATATCTCCGATAGGAATGATGTGTGTGGACTAAATAGTCGGTTCGTGACTAATAGTACTGCCCAAGATGAAAGGGAAGCTGAAACATTATGGCGGGTCCTGATTTTTTAAGGCAATAATAAAAATCTTGATAACATCTCGAACCGTCCTAATCCATCCAAGCTAAACGCGTAAACGCCTTTTACCCTCTCAGCCTTCCACGAGACACTCATTTAGCGTTTCTTCGGCGGCGCGTTCGCGATCCCATTAAGTCGATAAAATTTAGGGGAAAAAACTTTCGAAAGGTACGATACGTGAAATAGTAGGGGGCGCTATCGGGAGAGAATGGGGTGAGGGTGCGTGGGGGAGGGGCGGCGAAGTAAGTAATCGTTAGATATAAAAAAATGGTCCGAAAAAGGGCGCTCAAATTATATGGAGTCATTAGATTCGTAAGCCGTTAATCGGAAAAAGATTCGGAGAAATAAAGTCACGAGGGTGCGTACAGAAGGAAAGAAGCGAGGTTAAGTTGGATGGGAAGGGAAAGGAGAAAATAAAATATATGCACCTAGTCTTCAAATTGCACGGATTCCCTGCAACACGGAATCGCTACAACACGGTTTATTTTCTAATACCAAACATTCACGAAACGCATATTATGGTTCGCATTAAAGATGTTTAGTCGGACTTGGAATATGGGATTCCAGATGGTATGGCGAGTAAGGGGTGTGTCGGAGGTCCAGATGACTTTGTTTATAAGCTTAGATAACAGGCTATGATAAAATTTGTACATAGTAAATACGCATCAAAGAAAGGTTCGCAAATTTCGGGAATAAATGCAACTCACCATTCACTATATAAAGCATCTACTGTGTTATAGGAAGGCTAGGTTTTGATAACGGAAGAGGAGGGGGTGACGATAATTGCACGGTTGAGCATTTACAAGGGAAGATGGAAAAAAAAAGTAAAGGGAAACTCTAACATTGCTGCTGATAAATGAAAACAAGGTAATTTGTTTAAAAATCAAAAATTGAATTTTATGATTGCATCCATCCCTCGAATTGCACGGTTTTGATTTACGCGATTTGAGGTTAGTCCGGCTTTCTCAGGGAGAAATTACTCGAATTGCGCGACCGACCGTATCGATTTAAAATAATTTTGAAACTGCCTCTGAGGATTAAATAAAGCATATTTATTAATTTTGACTAGGTAAAAGATAGAAGAAATATGCTATACAAAGAGACTGAATAGTCATATTTAAACTCGTGCATCCGTATATAGAAACCTAGTCTAATTTGCGAGGCTTCACCCAACACGGCCTTCATCAGGAACGCATCTACAGTGCAAAGTGAGGTATTGGTGAATTTAAAAAATCAAGTATTTCGGTCCTTTAAAGGACACCAATTCATTCTTCTTAATCTGTAGTTCATCCGGGATTTAATGCGGTAAATTTTCGATTTGAGGATTGCGAATTAGATAAAGATAGGTAGATATATGAGAATACAGGAAGAAATAAGGAGGAGTGCTTGGCGGAAACTAATGTGTAGGACGCGTGAGGTGAAGATGGACGAGTCAGGATTGATGGAGGAAGAGTACGGACGAAGGAGATCGTGAAACGGCGGACGAAACAGAAACGGAAAACGCGGAGAGAGAAACGGAGAGAACGGAAGATACATAAAACTGAAACTTGGAATGCTTGCGTGCTCACGCCTTTGTGTGTGTGTGTGAGAGAGAGAGAGAGAGAGAGAGAGAGAGAGAGAGAGAGAGAGAGAGAGAGAGAGAGAGAGAGAGAGAGAGAGGGATGGAGAGGTGAATTTTCTAAAAGATCGCAGCTACCGATAAGGAGGGAGAAGAATTTGAAAGACTTTTTTTTAAGGGGGGTGGCGAAATTGGTAGGTTATGCGAAGCACCGGGACGCGGCGCCACCGTCATCCACCATCGCGAAACAAAAGAGGGGGACGAAGCGTTATCTCGATCTGCGAAAGGGGGACGAGAGAAACTGCAGAAGAAAAATTTCATCCCATCCTCCGTTTCTTCGCTATTCTTGAGGAGGATGGGGAAATGGGAGGCGGAAAACATCGGAAAGGGTTCTGAAAAGGGAGATGGAGAAAGAGCGGATTTGATGTTTATGGGATTTAGAGGATGGGAAAACGCTTTAGCGTGGGTATTATCGCTCGGAAGGTCGCGTTTCGATTTTTCTGAGCTACTACTAAATACATATATAAAAATAGACGGCAGGACGACGTTTAGATAGAAGAATAACAGTAACCCTCAAGAATTTTCGGAAAAAAAATAACTCAATTAAAACTTAATTACATTGAAAAAGCATTAGTATTTTTTGAGCGATTTTCAAGTTAAGATGTGATAAACGTATACGATTTAAAATTTCAAATGGCAATTCCATTCTACAAATATCGTATTCAGAGTTCCCTTCTTATTTTGAAGTCTTTTCAATGTTTATTCCTTGTAGATAATGGAAATTGCTTCGTATCGTACTGCCTAAGCCAGGGATGGCGAAGCTTTTTCAATGAGCACGCCACATTGTATCATGCGACTTTACAACAAACGCTTCGCGTGTCACATTGTAAATTCCAAGTACTTAGCGATTATTAGTTCAACCATTCACATTTTTTTGCCATTTACTATTACATAGCATTAAATAAACTGTTGTTGTCCGAATTTAAAATATTGAAAAATGATTCTTTGAAATATTTTGAATAATAAACGTCTTTTTTCTTTGGAAACCGAATAATTTACATCTTTTTTCTTTTGAAACTATGGTAAATTTTTCGAACAAATTCTGATATAATAAACGCATGATTAAATTATTTCAAAGTATAATAACTACAACAATACATTATCTACGGATATAATTTTATATTCCATCAAGTTCTTTTGCACATGCTTTTACTCTGGTAATTATAATATTGATCAGAAATACTTTATTTTTACCTAATTTAATAACAATGAAGATAATAAATATTATACAAATTTAATACAAAATAAATATGTACATACATCCTTGCAAAACAAAACAAAACTAATAATTAAACGAAATACTCATCATTATGACTGTTGACAAAATGGACTATTGTCCTACACACACATACATATTTTGTCAGTGTGAAACTTGTTGTTGTCTGGTTGATGCCAAAGCATCGATTCGTGGAATGTAATTTGTGGATTTCAATACTACACATGCACCAGTTAAATCATTGCCAAGGAGATTTCTGGTATTAGATTTGATAAAATTCATAGAAGAAAAATTCTGTTCACAAGCATACGTTGATCTAAGCATCGTTAAAAGAGCTTCCGCTAATTTTTTCATTGCCATAAATGAATCAGGAAAAGAGTTCCATTCTGAGAGAACTAAATTCTCAACTCACATTTCCTCTGATAATTTCTCAGTCCCTTCATTGTCGCAGTAACTTTTCCTATAACTTAACATTTAGCTCCACGACTTTATTGCTCCATACAAAACTGTTTTGAAACTCAATGAATTCCATCTCTAAATTATCGATGTCAAGCCATTCGAAGAAAGGGAATTGAAGGTCTTCAAATCTGATCGTTTGAAGCAATATCATAAATTTGTATTTATTTACTTATTTTATTTAGAGAACATTACAGTAGGCTACGGCCTGGTGGTAATGGTATTTATATGAACATTTTCACATTATTAAGCATTGTTTTCACATTATTAAAGAACATAGAACATGGTTTCACATTATTAAACGGTAAAAGAAAAATAATGAAAGAAACAACAGTTTTATGGCTTTTACAACGTGCAACATGTATTTACGAGTAATCACTTCATAGCCCGAAGTCTCTGTTTGAGTACCTTAAGGCTTTTAGGGAAAGGGTTTAAGACTTCTTCAGGTAGGGCATTCCACTCCTCTAATGCCCAGTGAACGAAGGAATATTTACCTTTATCACTTTTTTGTTTCCTTACTTTTATTTTAAATTTATGGTCATTCTTACCGTAACGGTTGGGTTTTTCTGACCTTTTGCTAATTTCCTCCCAAACCTGAGCTAACGTATATGCCTTATACAGGCTCTCCAGTCTATTTATTTTCCTTCGCTCTTTCAAGGTTTCCCAACGCAATTCTTTTAACATATTTGTAACACTGTCGCATCTTTTATGGCTACCTAGAACCTATGCGCTTTTTTTAAACTTTTTTACCTTCCCTATTTCACATGGATCCCACACACTTGTGGAAAATCCTAACAACGGTCTAATTGTTGTTTTATAAGCAAATTCTTTTCCGTCCTTTGCACTTTTGCTTAAATTTCGCATAATAAAATGTAAATTTTTGTATGTTTTTGCGACGATTTTGTCGAAATGTTGTCCCCATCCTAATTCTTTAGTCAATATTACTCCTAAATATTTCAAACTGTCAGAACTTGGTACATCAATATTTTCTTTGTATCTCTTATTGACTTCTCAATTTGGGCACTTTTCACAGAAATAATTTTTAAAATGTCTGCCTGAAGACCTTCACCTAAGAATACAAAAATTTAATTTTAATGTCAATAAAAATCACAATAAATCTAAATATTGCGAAATTATCAATATAATATTAGCTGTATTATAGGGCCCTTCATGAAAATAACAAACTTCCTTGCCGAAACTGGCAGACAATTTACACTGGAATTATTGCTTTCCTAGCCAAAAGCTCTTCTGACAGGCAATGGCGGATAGATTTTTTTGGATCCTCCGTGGTACATACAAGCTAAAGCCCTATAAAGAATCTTTTGTTAATATTATTATACAGGATCATGACAAATATAGTAATAAATACTGCTTAAAAATAATTACAAATCCCACAAAACTTCGATTATAGACGATGTTTCGATACATTCATATAATGTTGACTTGTGGCTGAAAACGCTAATCAGAACCCATAAAACGTTTAATGAAGCAATTATCTTAGTTATGCAAGTCATACAGAGAAAGAGATGAATATCAAGAAAACTCTTATGTAAAAAAAACCCTTTTCACCACTAGAAAAGCGATTTGGGAATAACCTTGTTCGGTAGTTAGAAGAAGGTGGATATTATATTTTTAAAGATGCGTTGCTTCATGGGAGACTTGAAAAGTGGGGAATTGCTATTTGGATTGTGGAATACAATAACTGCCAAAATTCCTTACACTTACCTGACTCTCGGTGAAAATATTCCTATGTGCACCAAAGAGATTAGGAGAGGAAAAGGTTGGGGACCTCTGGTGTAGACATTTTGCACTTCTCCCAAGAAAAGCAATGGCTCGCCATTGCACACAACGTCGGATGTGTACTTAAAAGAATCTACTTGCTTTTTCTCATCCTTCTGATTAAAGATACCAGATAAGCCTGTGAAAAGACACTGCTATTGTTTCGCTACTGAACTGCAATTTGCACCATTCGGGCGCCCCCCCCCCCCCACGTTGAGATCATTTTCGAGAAAAGGGCGGAACACTAGGAAGAAACCCATGCTAGCAGGTGAGCGGAGGTAATCTTTTGGGTTTTCCTGTTTTTCCCCGCCCAACATCATCGATTTTCGTATACAGGCTAAACTTTAGAGCTTAGAACTTACTCTTCCGTGTCATGCTAAAGACCTTGGCGTGTAAGTCTGTGACAAGCGTGTCAGTGGTTCGCCATCCCTGGCCTAAGCCATGGTTCGATTTGCCTGTTTGTATGATATTTTAATGGTTATTTTTAATTATACTAGAGAAGCCTGCAGTTAAAATTTGAAATGTTGCCAACATTTTTAATAATAATCCTGAAAGTCTGAAATTTCTTGAATATTATTATTTTTTCATATCTACAATACTTATTGTCCGTCAATAAAACGGGAAAGAAAATTAAATTGCCGTATCCACCTCCCTCTCTCCCTCCCTCCTCCCTCCCTCCTCCCTCCCCTCTCCCTCCTCCTCCCCTCTAACTCTCATTCCCTCTGTCTCCCTGCCTCACTCTCTTTCGATAAATCTACGTAAATGCTTGGTATTTCTATCGTATGACGCATGAATATTGAGGCAATAATAGGAATCTCGAATCTCAACTATGATATTCTTTCTCCAGGAAACTTGTCGATAAAAGCGCGATATTTGGTCAAAATTTGTCATATATTCATTAAACATGAGTAATTTCGAACGGAAGACGAAAATTGACGATAAGAATGAGAAACCTTTTATATTCTTCTTTAAATAAGTCAACGTACGGTGATTGTAGGTTGATTTCTTCTAATTTAATTTGCAAACGAGTGTAATCCTGCACGTCGAAATATCGCATTTTACGTGTTATCCTACGGGAAATAGAAATTATCTTCTGGAGTCAAACCCGGGTCTTTTTTCGAGATTTTTTTTCGTTTCATTGCCTTTTAATGCGTGATTAATGCATTTATGCCAAATTTAAAACTCGTATTTACTCGGAAGTTATCTTAAATCGCCTCTAAAGAGTGGTTGCAAAAGTGTGGTTGCAAAAGTGTGTAGACAAGAAAAGAAGAATCCTATGCCGATTATAGTATACATGTTTTGTAGCATTAAAATAAGTGTGAACGTATATAAAAGGATAAATTATTTCAGCAACAGTAAATGTCCAAGGATGTGACAATAAAAGAATACCGCTGAACATTTTTCTTCTCTTGGCGTGGTGACAGTCAATCCAAGACAAACATATTCGAGAAAAGAACAGTAAAAAGTGGCGTAAATAAGAGAATTTTTAAAGAAATAAATATCGGGTACGATTAAGGCTCTTAAGGGGTAAAGAGATGTTTCAGAGAAGAAGATAAAACACATAAAGGAAACTTCTTTCTCAACACACAGGCTTTTTGTCTTGCTTTCTCTTTTTATCACTCGTTCTCTCTCTCTCTCCCTCTCCCTCTCTCTCTCTCTTTGACGCGATTACATCCCAACGAGCCAAAAAGGAAAACGATTGCGAGGAAGAGAACGCTAAAAAGGGTAATGGAAGAGAGAGAGGCTTCTTTTTTTCCTGAGGCGGGGAAATGACGGGAAAAGAAAGAAAGGGAAAGGAGAATGAAGGGAAAGAACGAAAAGAAAGAATTGTCATCACAAGATGGGAGAGTAGGAGAAAGAGGATGATGAAGTGGTTAACAGAGAAAAAGAAGAGGAAAGGAGAATGTATGTATTTGGTTTATCGGAGCTGTGTCTAAAAACGTCGATTCTATAAAAATAAACGTTCGGTAAAAGTTTAAATTTACAGTGCGAATTCAGAGTATTAAAAGGCATAAAAATAGAATTATTGCAGTTGTTGGTACGGTGACATAAACTGAAAATGGAAGGAAAATAATACGTTAAATAGTTTGATGCCAAAGAAATGCTTATTACTTGAGAAATTATATAACCTCATCAAATAAAGTTAGTATGGTTCTACAATCAGTAAATTTACTACTTCCCTATTGGATTTTGTATATATCTTAGAGCTCCTCGTTCTGTTAAAGTTATATTGATACTTTAAAAAGGGTAATCAATAATTCGACAGTATTTAAACAAAGGCTCTCTATAAGGAAAAATATATATTTCATCATACGAATGCAGAATATCAAGGAAATTTTTGTACGCGTGGTATGAGAAGTGAGAGATGATAGACAACGTAGATAAAAATAGAAGATCGTGAGGATAACAAGTTAGGAAAGTGTACAACGTATCACAAATGGGCGCGTTTCGTGCAATGGAGTATTAGAAAGAAATTATATACCTGTACGTAAGGGAAATTGCGTTTTAAAGGTCTTTTCTTCATCATAAATAATCCAATTTCTTCCTATTTAATAATGTTACATGAACACGTTAGGAAGTTAAACGTTTGTTTTAGAGATTGTTTATATTAGCAACAATGAAGAAGTAACCATGCAAGAAATTTTGTTCAACTCCATTTAAGACATTCTTGTTCGATTTTCTCGATAACAGCTACTTGTACGATAAAAACTTGTATTTGAAAAATATTTTGATATGAGTAATACTTTACGAGATATGAGAAAATTTCATTTATTGTCACCAGTAAAGTGGTACCCCTGATTGGCGTACGTGATTCATTTTCGCGATTTTCGTATTATATTTGATTGTAAGTCCTTAATATTAAATTTCATGAAAATCCGTTCGGTAGAAGCCGAGAACGAATATGCCGACGGACGGACAGACGGACGGACCGACCGACCGATGATAATAGGCGCTCACGCTGTAAGCGAAACGCGCCTAAAAAGGAGAAAGATGACAGTGAGAGAGCGAGAAGGATACGGAAAGCAATCGGAACAGAAATGGAAGCATAAAGAGGGGAAAACGGTAACGGAGTGAGAAAGTTAAGAGAGAAAGAGAAAGGGGGAAAGAGAGAGAGAGAGAGGAAGAAGTAGCATGGCCCTGAGGGAGTGATGGAGCGAGAGAGGGGGTGAGAGAGAGAGTAGAGGAAGAAAATGGGATGGTTTTTTCAGAGAGAAAGTCTAAAAGAGGTGGAGTTGCTTGCGCGTGTGGTGAGTGGATGACGGAGAGAGAGAGTGGAGGGGGGGGGGATGAGGAAGACAGAGAAGGGGGGAGAGGAGAAGTACGGGGTGGCATGAGTATATGGGGTACGAATGGAGAAGATGGTTAAGGGCTCGCACAAACACACGGTCGCACACACACACACACATTCTCGGATACGTGAGATGGTGGTGTGGCGGGAGGGAACAGTGAAATGAGGGTTTTTTGGAGGGCATTACTGCGCAAAAGACGCTGACGATGAGGAAATAGGAGTTAGATAGGGGTAGGGAGGGAGAGAGAGAGAGAGAGAGAGAGAGAGAGAGAGAGAGAGAGAGAGAGAGAGAGAGAGAGAGAGTGGGTTAGAAAATGGGTGGAAGTAAAAAGGGTATGAGGAGGGGTGAATCTTGGAAAGCGGGGAATGGTATGCGGCGTAGGATGGTAGCAAAAAATGGTCTCTGGTAGAATAATAGAGCTGGAAATTTGTAGGTTCATTTTCAGAAGAGAGAAGTTCCTCTATCTTTGGACAAAAGGAAAATGTTTTATTTTTGGATCCGTAAATTCGCTTTCCGCCATGAAATGGAATGTGATTTTAAGCACGAGAAATTTATCCTGTCCCATAAAATAATAAGGGAAACAAATGTGAATTTATAAAAAAGTGTGCCTACGAGAGATATTTCAATTTGCGATTGGTATAAATTGCTTTTTGAAATTATTCCCGGAGAAAAAATAAACCGAATATGGATCACGAGGTTAACAGGAAGTGATACGAAACGTTAAATGAATTTACATAACAAAAAAACGGAATATCGTGCTCAGTGCAATCATCAATTGTGCGCATGCGAGTTCTGCCAAGTTTTTTAATTAATGTTTTTGCACCGAGTTTTTGATTAGATAAAAATGTTTGTTATTGCGTTTTATTGGGCGCAATCGAAATTTACCGTATCATTAGCCGATAAAAAAAGTATTACTTAGTGCGCGACATATCTAACAGCCACGCACGTACCACTCAAAAAATTGTGACCACAGCGACGGAGCGGCCGAAGATGGAATCACGGAGCTATCCGTCCTCATTTTTATCCTTCACTTGACAAAACCGCAGTATAATATTTATAAAAGAAGTGCCTCGAAAATAAATCGCTATCCGCATAAATATAGGCGACCGTCCCAAACATTTGCGTAGCTACGCAACGCGTCGCCATCAATCTTCATCAAAACTATTCGTAGCAACGGCTACGGGAGCGACCGAGTTGTTTTTTTTTTTTAAGGAAAAATCTTCGTGAAGTCGCACCGGCATCGCTTTATAACAACTCTCTCAAAAAGTAAATAAAACAAAATAATACGAGGAAGAGGAGGCTTAAAAAACTTGCACGGCGGAAGAGGGGGAAAAATAATGAAAAAACAAAACATTCAAAGTTACCGGAAGAAAAGTGCTATAAATAGGTTGTGGAGATTTAAACGGCCACAGGAAACATTGGAATTATGGGAAAAGAAAGAAGAGGCGGGAGAAAGGAGTATAAGAAGACGGGAATGGTTTACGTTGGAAGGAAAAAGTCGGAAGAGGCGGTGTAGAGAGAGACAGAGAGGGAGAGAGAGACAAAGCACTTGTGAAAGACTAGCGCTGTCTTATAGGTTCAGAGATAAGACGGAGACGGTTTTTGGGAAAGGGGTCCTTCTGAAAACCATGGTGGGAGGAAGACGGGAGGAATTATGGGACAAGGGGGAATAGTATTGCAGCGTGGCTCAGGAGGAAGAGGAGGAAATAGGGAGAGAAAAGTGGGGGAGAGAGAAAGAGGGAGAAATGGGTGGGCACTTTAACCCAGCCTTTGGGAGGTGAAAGAGGGAGGAAAGAGAGAGAGAGAGGGAGAGTGGGAACGAAGGAGTAGAACTATATCGGAAGAAGGGTGGGATATGGAAGAAGAGAGGTAGAGGAGGGTGTACATAGGTGTCGGGAGGGAGTTTTGAGTTGGAAAGGGAGGACAGGATATTATAGTGTTCCCTTGGGGAACTTGTATGGACGAGGTGGATGGCGCACTCTGTAAAAGGGGGGAGGAGGAGAAGGGTGGGGGGGGAGAGGAGAGGAGGTAGTGTGGGGAATGGCGTGAGAGATGCGAGATGGGGGGAAAGGTTCGA
Organism: Uropetala carovei; assembly: GCA_036926305.1. Classification (NCBI taxonomy): domain Eukaryota; kingdom Metazoa; phylum Arthropoda; class Insecta; order Odonata; family Petaluridae; genus Uropetala; species Uropetala carovei. Next base: position 1,020 of record JAXCHB010000316.1, on the reverse strand, counting down.
AAGGGAGTTGGAAAGAGGGGGAGTGAGGTAGGAGAGAGAGTGAAGTCTTTAAAGAAAGTGTGCTGAAGTATTGTTGGAATTTCTGGATGGAAGACTGAGATAAGCTTCTTACTTTCTCCATACGTAGTATAGGGAAAGTATTGTGATCACGAAAGAAATCGACTTCGAGATTTCAACGGAAATACGCGTTCTGATGTCTCTAGAACACGTTTTGGACTATTTTCGGAATGATATGTGTGTGTGTGTCTGTGTGGATGTATGTGATTGTGGGCGCTCTAACTCAAAAAGTACTTCTCATATTAACACCAAATTTCATATATAACACTTCAGCATAAGCACAAAGAACTGATTAGTTTTTGGACAATAACGGTTAACCGGAAGTCGAGGTTTATCCGAAACTCGATTCGCTTTTTGCCATATTTCTCCGTTAAAACATTATTATTTTATATAAAATAACTGCTGTGGAAAATTATTTAAAATGAAAGTTGTAGGAATTTACATTCTCTATAACATTTGTATGGAATTTTATATAAAATAATGAAGTTTTAACGGAGAAATATCGCAAAAACCGAATTGAGTTTGGAATAAACCCCGACTTCCGGTTAACCGTTAATGTCTAAAAACTAATCAGTTCTTTGTGCCCATACCAAAGTATTATATGTTAATTTTGGTAACAATATGGCAAGAACCTTTTGAGTTAAAGCGCCGACAACCACATACGCACACACACACATACCATCCCGAAAATAGTCCAAACGTGTTCTAGGGACCTCAAAACGTGTATTTCCATTGAAATCTCGAAGTCGCTTTTTTTCTTGATCACAATACTTTCCCATTACTACGTATGGAGAAAGTAAAAAGTACTTTCTTCTACTGGGTCCTTCGAATGTTGTATCTTTTATTTTTTTAAGGTTATCAGGAAGTCTATATATTAGGCTGAAAAAGCGCTCCTTTTTCTCTCACTTTATAGTACAACCCTTATTTTTTCACTCGCTTGTTTATAAATGAGAAATTGAGAGG